>PVLD010006293.1:0-102074 GCA_004027595.1 Dinomys branickii
GGGCCCGAGGCGGTCGCGCTCCCACTGCGCCTGGACCGATCCCCGCTTCTTCCCCGCGGGGATCGTCCCCGGCTCCCAGCGTCTGGGACTTTCCCACGTCTCGCCCCGGCAGCCTGGTCCGCCCTACCACATCTCCCCCGGCATCTCAGGGAAATACGCCCAGTTTAAACTTCCCAGCCGAGGTTCCGGCTTTCACGCTCACCAAGTCTGTCTCGAGCTGGTGGTGTTTATTAAGGAGGTTAGCTCCCTTGCTGCTCACCCGGTCGCCATCTTCCCCGGATCCTCAGATGTTTATTTTTTGCTGCCATGGTCTGATGGGCCAAGTAAGCATAGGAATATTGAGCATAAAAACAAAACTCCGATATCAGCTTTTTGTATTCTCGGTCCTACTGTATGTGGGAAGTGAAATACAGTTGTTCTTTAGATTTTTATTCCCTGAAATGTTGATTCTCCCCTCACCCCAAGTTGCTCAAAGGTGAATGAAATGGAGTGTTTGGAATAAAACTTTTGTAACAGATACCTTTGTCTGTTTTTTGAAGATTAAATGTTGGAAATAAACAGCTAACAAAAAGAAAATGAGATGAGCACCTCAAAACTTCAAGGGCAAAGCTGGAATCTGAATTCTTACGTTTCTTTGCCTGGGCTTTCTATTCACACTCACGCATCTCCTCCAAAACATGAAGATAACTTTCACCAAACTTTCAGGCAATTTTTGTAAGAACAAAAGTACCTTATTCTTACATGAAGAAGAATTGGGTGGGATGGCATTCCACGATGATGGGCTAGGACTACCCCAAGTGCTCTCAGCACCATGGAGAACACACACCCCTTCCCTCAGCTCTTTGCCAAAAGGTGCAAGTCACAGCCAGTGTCTTCTGAGGGCAGAACTGTGAAGCAGGCAAGGAAAGAAGGCAATCCACGTCCCTGGGTGTTGTTCACAGAATGAATTACTGCTGCTTTTCCTGAATCTTACTGTGTGCATATTCTATTTCTCATTCTTGTGAATTCATGAAGGCTAAAAGATACATTTGACATTTTCCTGCTGAAAACTTTCAGTGGCTTCTTGTGTCATTTGGAGAAAAAGCAAAAGTCTTCCAAGGCTTTTCAGAAATTCCCTTATTTGTCTGGTCTCATTTGCTTTCATTCTCTACATGCTGGCTTTGCTCCAAGAATTTTGGAGTTCTTACTAATCCTTTGTAGCAATACTTTTGCTAACCACTGGTTCAGAACATACAGCTTCACTTCTACCCAACAGCACTCTTTCTCTTCTTTGATCTCTCTTCTTATCATCTTCTAGAATCCTACATACATGTGCATATAATTACTGGTAATAGTACTTATCTACACCCTATATGGAAATATGCTATTATATATATATATGATATGTATGTATATATAGATCTTTATCATGTGTATCTACATGTTGAGAAATATTCATCAGTCTATTTATTTAGCTGTGCCAGTGTTTTGGGTTGTGTCTGGATGTCCCCCCAGAGCCTCATGCAGTCATGAGGTGGGCTTCTGGAGTTTATGATTGATTCATGGTCCAGTGTTGGAATATTGGATGTAAGTGCTGCACCCGCCCCGGGGCAGGTAGTTTGCACACAATGTGAGGGAGGCAAAGAGGCTGCTTGCTACCTCTCTTCCCTTTTGCTCTTGTTGCTTTTACTGTTTTCTTCTGCTGTGAACTGTTGCCCTCTGTCATGTGCCACTCTGCCTTGGAGTCAGCCGGGTATGGACTGAAACCTCCACAAATTGTGGCTAAATAAACCTTTCCTTCCTTAATTTGGGGTGTCAGGCATTTTGTCTCAGCAAAGAGGGAAAAGTAACCAAGACACCCAGCAGTAACTCTAGTCACACAAAAACATATCAATTTCCCTGAAAAACTTCTGCCAAATTGTCCATATTTATTGAGCCTGTATATGTATTATATTACAGGTGTATTATGTTTCCCAACTCCACTTTTACGATTTTGGTCTATTTTCTTGACAGCTGCAATACCAATGCCTAGAACATTCCCCATGAAACATAATAGGTGCATAATAAATATTTTTCAGGCAAATGAACTAATAAATAGAGAGACAATCCTATAAAATAAGTCATACTAACTCATCCTATTATGGCAAAACTTCGGTTCAAAAGGATTCATGAAGCTTGAGCAAGATGGCACAACTGTGCAAATGGGGACCCTGGGCTCAAGTGCAGCCTAGGGCCAGGTGGTTCTGCACCCCTTCACCCCAAGAGTGCCTTGTGCTCACGCCCTCCACGCCAGCATGCTCTCTTCCCAAGTACTGATGGCTCCTATGAGCTCTTCTCCTTCCCCTTCAACATCTGTCCAGCTATAACATAAAAATAACCACAGCCTATAGAGCTGAGGACAACTAACCCAAAGTGAAGTTTAGTCCTCCACCAATGCCCCTAACAATGGGGAGTGAGGTAACGGGTCATCAGAACCTTCACGTCATGGCCCTCTGTCACCACAGGTTGTTCCCGTGCCTGTCCAGTCCCAGGAGCACAGGCTTGCTCTAGAGTCTATTGAAAGTGATGCCAGGGGGCTGAGGATATAGCTCAGTGGAATAAGTGCTTGCCTAGCAAGTGCAGGGTCCTGAGCTCGATCCCCAGTACCGCAAAAAAAAAAAAAAAAAAAAAAAAGTGATGCCAGTAACTGAAAATGGTCCAGAGTACTGGGGCTCTTGTTCCTCAAATGTTCAGCTGTCCTTTTTTGGTCATCTCTCCAATGACTCATCTCATCATGATTCAGAAATATTTCTTTTCCTAAAGCCTTAGTAAGTGGTATAATTTTCCCTCAAAAAGTAAATTTTCCTTCTTGTATGGCCGCTTGTAATCTGCTGTGATTTTTAGAGTATAAATAGTTTTTTTTAATAGTGCCTTTTCCCTTGAGATTAAAAAGATATTTTAGATCCAGAAATAGGGAGAGAATTTTTCCAATTATGGTTTTGGTATTTTATTATTCCAATAAATCCATATAAATGCAAATAATAGGAAATTCGGAAGATTTCCCTGGAATAGCAACCTTTCCTCCTCCATTCACAAGGTGCCCCATCGACACTACACTTACCATAAAAGTATTAATGCAGCCACTCATTTGCCACTTGAAGTAGTAAATAATGCCTATCAGACTACCTAATTAGCTTCTTCACCAATAGCACTGGGCAGATAAGAAACACCAATTTCCCTGACAAATTTCTACATTTTTCTGGAAGTACTTTACACACTGGCCATTAGGCCTTGTGGTGCTACAGCTTCCCAGCGACCGCTGAGGAGCAAATCCAGATGATTAAGAGAGAAAGCAACTCGGTCCAAGAGAAAGGAGAGAGGTCTGTGGCCACAGCACCCTGAACGCGCCCGATCTCGTCTATCTCGGAAGCTAAGCAGGGCCGGGCCTGGTTAGTACTTGGATGGGGACAGTGGAGTTGCCACTGGCCAGTCACCAAAGAATGTGTACACACGCCAGGAAAGGAGAGACTTGTAAATATTTTAATACTAAATTACTGAGACACCAATGAGATGAATACAAGTTACCTTTGGCCTCTACCATTATAAGAGCGCTCAAAGCGGTGGCCATTCACTTCGAGGCATTTATTAGTATGATGAACTGCTTCTTGGGTAATCTTGATCGCTGAGATGGCTACACATGCATTTTCAATTTCTTCTCTAAGGGCCAGAAGTGTCCTGGATGTTTTGCGATATACAACGTCACCTAGGGTCCCCCCTATGAGGATAATGCCATCTTTTTAAAAAGTATTATTTTTCTTTTCATGAAATGTGCAATATATATAATATATGTGAAATGTATTATATGTACATTATTTATTCTCAATGACTTTGGACTCTCTCACGCCCCCAAGCAGGAATAGAAACCTCACACAAGTGGCAGAGGGAGGCAATGGCTGCAAGCTCACATATCAACTCGGAGCACGCCTCCAGGCTGATTCCTGTATTCCACACCTGCATGGGAGCCTCCACCTGCCCTATGCCATGAGTCTTGGGAGCAGAGGCAATGGCCATGTTGCCACAGAGCCAGCCCTGGGCTGGTGTCACCGCACATGCACTGCTAGTAGGAGGAGGTACTAGGAGAGGTGCTATGGACACTGTTGTATGGTGATTACCCAGGGCGGGCCAGGCCCATGAATAGCTGAGGGGACAACCAGAGGAGCAACTTGACTCGATTCACTCTGTGCTCCCTCGTCGCCACACCCTGCACCTCTGTCATCTGTGCTGGTGGCGATGACAGGCTATATTGGTATTCAGACTCAGATTTCACCTTTAGATCTAAGAA
This sequence comes from Dinomys branickii, assembly GCA_004027595.1. Taxonomy (NCBI): domain Eukaryota; kingdom Metazoa; phylum Chordata; class Mammalia; order Rodentia; family Dinomyidae; genus Dinomys; species Dinomys branickii. The sequence continues at coordinate 4,301 of PVLD010006293.1, forward strand.
ACTAACCCTCAGCTGCCCTCTTCTCTCTCTCTCTCTCTCTCTGTCTCTCTCTCTCTCTCTCTCTCTCTCTCCGTGTGTGTGTGTAGGACAAGAATAAGGAGGAGGTGACATCAGGAAAAATAAGGTGAATTCGATTAAGAATAATCACTAAGAGATATTGGGGATTTCATCTTCCTCCCATACATGACTATGAGATAAAAGAAAAAACAGATCTGAAGGGAACAGATTTGTTTTTTGGATCCTGGGAACAGTGAGACAGCAGGGTAAGAAACCCAGTGGTAAGTGTGACATCCTCTTCCTCCTCTTTCTTTCCCACAGCCCATGGCAGTGTCCTCAAATACTGATCCCTGCACCTCTGGCTCTGTGGAAAGCATCATCAGGGGACCCATGTCCCCAAAGGGAAATCAAAAGTCTTGGTCCAGGTGTTAGGCGCTGGATTTGTGAGGTTGTGTAGAGCAACATAAAACCCCAGGCAGACTGGTGTCTTGGGAAAACAGACACATAAGTCTTGCAGATTCTCAGCCTGCAGGGAGGAAAATGCCACTAGAAGGGGACAAGAGACAGTCTGTAATGAGCGTGGGGGCAGAGAGCACTGCCTAAAGGCCTTCTATGTCTAGGGGCCTACTCTCTGCCTCTCACAGTGTGTCTCCCTGATGTTCCCTGATTCTTCACTGTCCCTTAGTCCAGTGAGTATCTACAATATTCTATTATTTTATCTCCAAATACTTGGTGTTGGTTTGGGTAGCAAGAACAAAATGAGCACTGTGGTGAGTTAACTAGTGGTCAACTTGGAATGGCCAGCTGAACCGAGTCAGTGTGGTTCCGGGTGTGGAAGGCCCACCTGAGGATTGCTACCAGAATGACGTGAAAGGAGACTTGGAGGGGAAGACTGCATGCCATTGATTTTCCTGGAGGAGCTTGGTGCAGCTGGTTTCCCTGATATGAGCTCTGCTGTCTCTTCGTCAGCGGAGCTCAGGTCCTCACTGTCACCAGGAATGGCTGCCGATCTCTTCGGAAAGCTCTGTGTTACCTTGAGCATTGCTTCTTTGCTCCAGTGCAGATCACTCAGCCCTGGTGGCACAGGTCCTTCATCCTGCTGCTGCAGACTTTCTAGCTTCCACCACTGACCTTTGGGCCTTCCCAGTGCAGATCCTCGATACAGACTTACATGAGATATTGCTGTGGGCTCTAGGCCTCCAGCTGGACTGATATCACCGTGGGCTTTAGGCCTTTGGCTGGACTCAAGCGGGACATTGCTGTGGGATCCAGGGCCTTGGCTGGATTGTTTGGTCTCTAGCTTGAGCTCAGATCTCTCACACTCTTCTGCACTTGACTTTTTGGGTGAATATTATAAAATAATCCTATAAATTATGTGTCCTGTATTAAACCTACAAACTTGCAAACCCTGACTGCAGCAAATACACACCAAACCATGAGACCACCTGTTTTCACAAAAGACAAGGGCAAAACACAGAACTTTAGAGTCTTAGTGTTTGTGGATGAGTTCTTGGCAACTACTCAACACAATATATTTGAAGGTTGCTTTTTGTAAGGATACACGCGCGTGAACCGACCTGCCTGGCTACTGCACCTGCGCACCTTGCGTACAATTTTTTGAGGACCCCGTGTCTCTGTCTGAAGTCAGTGACCAAAGATTGTGTCCTTCAGCAGCTTCTGAAGCTCTCAGTCTGGGAACTGCATGTGGCTTTCAGTGAATACCATTAGTGAGTGGCAGAATTCAACATGCATGAGCACAATAGCCACACAAGGACACAACAACCAATGTTGCATCAGCCACAGAGTGGGTAGTAGAAGCCTCTCCTAGGAAGAGAGGAGTGGGAGATTGGGGCCATTTCTGAGGAACAGGTTCCCAAACTCCGCTGTCCCACGTGGCAACCAGAAATCTCTTTGGTCATTGTTTCTGGCAGCATTTCATGTAAGATTTTAAAATGCATAAAATTTACAAGACAAAACACCAGTCCATATTTAATTATATTTGGAATTGGAAAACAGACAAGAACTATATCCAGAGAGCTATAGCAATGTTTATTGCAAGTTTTCATTAATTGATTAGTATAGCAATACCACTATTTTAACTTTCACTAATTTTAAGATTCACAAATTAAAGTAATATATCCCAACAGAACTGGTCCAGCTAAGTCATTTAAGACAGCCATATTTAAAAGCATGAATAGTGTCCATCTACACTGCAGTATTCAATATTCTGACATCCATAATATTATAGCCAGGAAAGTATGCTGATGTCTTCACTGTAAAAATACACATTCTGGCCACTTTACCATCAAAGCAAATATGTCCATTCCTATTTGAGGAAATTATTAACTGAGCACATAAATGTATTTTTCTTTCACAAGCAGAAGTTTAGGACAGGTTTACTCTTAAATAAAAGAAACTCAACCTACTCTGAGCCAGTTAAGAGAGGAGAGATATTTGAAAATTGAGAGCAAACCAACACTTAATGATAAAGATACAACTGACTTTTAGCACATCAGTCACACTCCACATAGTTTGAAATTAATTCCCAGAATCCTTCCCACACTTATTCATGGTTTTGCTCTTCGAAAGGAAGTTTTTTTCATCCCTGTGCCAACTCCATTGCGAAAGGACCTTTTCATAGATGTCTTCTCCAAAATTGGCTTTAGAAAAGCTAGTCCCTCGCTTCCGTCCAGCCTGGCTGGGCAGCTGTTCAGCAGGATGAGAAAGTAATCAGATTTTCCAGACACCTGGTGATTCAGATGGGAGAGGAATGAGAGAATACAGCTTTAGGGTCACAAGTTCATTTCGACAGTAACAATTTCCAAAGTTTTATGGTGATAAATCCAATATCTCATCTTTTTAAGGGCAGAAATTTTGTTAAAATGCGATGTATGCTTTACCTAGATACAAAATATTATTTGGAATGATCTGTGCACTAATTTTGATACTACTTATGTAATTGCCGCTATTCAGCATTTACATCATGCACGAAACTCAGTTATCTTACTACTATTTTTTATAAAGAATATTTCAAGTGGCACTAATGAGTCTTGGGAATCATCTTTCAAATTCACACAGAGAAACACCGAAGGTGATCAGATTCCAGGCTTCAGTGAGGAGCACAGTTCCCCAGGTTGCCTTAGGCCACTTGCCAGGTTCTCCATGAGGAAGTCTTGTGCATGAACCTGACAAGTTTACCTTTCAAAGTTTGCTGAATTCCTCATCAGTGGCTTGAGACCCAGAGAATGCAAGCTGGTACTGAGGCACCGGGAGGTAGAACAAAGAGGCCTGGAACCTCAGAGCTCTCACTAGGTTTAAAGAACTTATGATTCAACCCTATACTTGCAGATGAGGAGATCAAATACTGGAGCACAACTCACTGCCCTTGGCAGAGCTGACAAATTCTCAGCTATGACTCAAGTGAGACTGTCCACACTTGTCATTTTTCTCTCTTGCATGGCTTCAGAAGATTCATAATACACCAACAAGGAACTAATATAAATCTCATCAATAATTAAAGTAATGACCTATCAGTAATCTCTGTGACACAGGCTTTGGGTATCTCATCTTACTCTATTCCCCCAAAAGCTCTGTGAAGCAGATACTATCAATTCCTCAGGTTTAGATGAGCAAATGTGAGTTGGGGGTAAAGTCAGTTATGTGGGGCCATTTGATTACAAGCCCAGGTGTCTACAAGAAGACTCCTTGAATTAATCAACACATTCAGCTGTGTAGCTGGATACAAAGTCAACACCCAAAAATCAATAGCATTCCTACACACAAACAACAAACAGACTGAGATAGAAATTAAGGAAAGCATACTTTTCACAATACTATCAAGAAATTGAAATATTTAGGAATCAATCTAACCAAAGAAGTAAAATATCTATTCAATGAAAACTACAGTACTCTGAAAAAAGAGATCGAAGAGGATTTCAATAAATGGAAAAACATTCCTTGCTCATGGATAGGAAAAACCAACATTGTGAAAATGGCCATACTATCAAAATTATTGTACAAATTCAATGCAATTCCCATTAAACTACCATTGGCATATCTCACAGATCTAGAAAAAATATTCTTTAAATTCATCTGGAACAAGAAGAGACTCAGAATAGCAAAAGCAATCCTAAGCAACAAAGACAAGGCAGGTGGAATCACAGTCCCTGACCTGAAATTATACTACAAAGCTACTGTAATAAAATCAACCTGGTACTGGCTAAAAAACAGACCACAGGATCAATGGAACAGACTGGAAGATGCAGACACAACCACAAACACACTCAGTCACCTAATATTTGACAAAGGGGCCAAAAAAGTCAACTGGAAGAAAGACAGCCTCTTTAATAAATGGTGCTGGAGAAATTGGCTTGCCTCTTGCCAAAGACTGAAAATAGACCCAAGTCTATCACCATGCACCAAACTCCAGTCAAAATGGATCACAGATCTCAATATTAAAACAGAAACACTAAATCTACTGGAAGAGAAAGTAGGTAAAAATCCTGAAGACATAGGAGTAGGCAGAGAGTTCATGAACAAAAACCAAACCGCATGGGAGATACTTCAAAGAATCAACAACTGGGATCTCATCCTACTGAAAAGTTTCTGCACATCTGAAGAAATCATCAGCAGAGTAAAAAGAAAACCCACAAATTGGGAAAAATTTTAGCTGACTGTCCCTTGGACAAAGGTCTTCTATTTAGAACATATGAAGAGTTAAAAAACATCAGCCCTTTGAAATTCAAAGACCCAATCCAAAAATGGGCAGCTGAGATGAACACATATTTCTCAGATAAAGAAATATAAATAGAAAATAAATACATGAGAAAATGTTCAACATCATTAGTCGTTTGAAAAATGCAAATTAAAAAAACATTGAGATTTCATCTCATCCCAGTAAGAATGGCTATCGTTAAGAAATTGACCAATAACAAATGTTAGCGAGGCTGTGGAGAAATAGGAACTCTTCTCCATTGCTGGTGGGAATGCAGATTGGTGAAACCACTGTGGAAAACAGTGTGGAGATTCCTCAGCAAACTAGGTCTGGTGGTTCAATTCAACCCAGCTGTTCCCCTTCTGGGTATTTTCCCAAAAGATCTGAAAATGTCATACCACAGCAATATATGTGCACCCATGTTTATAGTAGCGCAATTTGTAATTGCTAAATTATGGAAGCAACGCAAATGTCCATCCACTGAGGAATAGATAAAAAAAATTGTGGTACCTCTATATAATGGAATATTACTAAGCTATAAAGAAAGATACACTCGAGGCTTTTACAGGTAAATGGTCACAACTAGAGACCATACTGATAAATGAAATAAACAAGACCTCCATGTGTAAGCAGTGTATTTTCTCACTAGTGTAAGAACCTGAAAGAGTGAATAAAAATTAGGAGGTATGACAGACATTGTGAAATGAAAGGAACATGCTCAAAAGTAAAAAGCAACTGGGACAAGTGAAAAGAGAAAGGAAAGAAAGGGAAATTATGTATGTATGTATACAGGATAGTTCAAATAGTTGAACTACTGACTTCTATCACTTTACCTAGAGGAACAGCTAATGATTAATTATTTGATCAGTCTTGCATGTCTCTATTTGTTCTCCTGAGAAACCACTTTGAAGATATCAATATGTAATACAATAACCTTTGATAATTTCCTACTACTTTGTCTGTAACTCTGTATTGTCTGTATTGTTCTTAGGCTATTTTGTAGATGGATGTCTGTCTGTTGATATGTTTTCCTTTTTTTATTTTTAAAATAAATTAAAAAAAAAACAAGTCTAGGTTTCTCCCCTGTACTATAACTACAAGTGCTGAACAATTTTATTATGAATAAGGGTGAATACAGTGAAGTAAAAATTATACATTTTATCTTGGTGCAGAAAGAAAAGTTTGGCCTCAGATTACTGTGTTTGGAGGTTAAAATGGGGCCATGGTATATAAAATGCTTCCCGAAATTCTTTGCCCTGGCTGGGTGATCTACTGAAGACACCAGGGTCAGAGGTCCAGCCAAACCATTCCCACCAGCCTCAGGGGAAAAATATGGGCTTGTTTGTCTTTTTCTTTTTGATTTGTGCATAGTCAAATATAATTTCATAAATATTGATTATGGAAAGATCAATAAAAAAATCTTAGTTGGGCAGTACTATGTGTTTTCCCTTGTGCAGCAGAGGAAACCTAAACATGACAGATAAATGTCATGCAGTTTACATCTCCAGCAGGAGGGGCCTGTGAGTCACGGCAGGGAGCGAAGCAATCCAGTTCTTTGCAGAAATGCTGTTGATGCCACCTTTGTACTGCAAAAGAAACATGCCAATTCTATTTATGAAATTCCTAAGCCATCACTAAAACGATGCTCAAGCACTTAGTGGATCTAAAGGCAGCTCTTGTTAAGCAGAATCATTAAAAGAATCACTAAATACTAGCCTGGCTGGTGGACTTGTATGAAATTTGAGATATTACAAAATCCTATATGTCATTTGACTACATACTCATTCACCCCAAACTATCAAACTGACATAAATACCACCCACACCATTACCACATGATGGAGTTATAAAGAGAACAAAACTGCCATCTGCAAAAACAGAAATGTGGAAAATGGAATGAAAGGAGAACTATTTCACTTATGGGCAAGATGGTCTCATAAGTATATCAGAAGAAAGGATATTCTGAATTTTTTTTAAAGTTACAGACAAGTACTTCTTGTTCAACAAAAACAAGTTAAACCTTTGGGGGAAGAATAAAAAGTAATTAGGAAGACACTTGAGAAAACACACCAATTTATGGATTGTGACTCATCAGCTTGATCAATGTGCTGTCTGATGGAATCAATGACTAAATTAGTGCTGAATGCTCATAGGAGGGAAACGGAGCAAGAGAAGTTATATTAAGTAAACAAGGAAGAGAAAAATGACAGATGTGAAGATTACTGAGAAGAGCAATAATACAAAGAGCTGGAGTATTATGTTTGAACACAGATTTATCATTGAGGATTTGTATGGCATTTCTTTATCCTAAAGTAGTTTCGTAAATTACATTGATTTTGGTAATTACAGAGTGACAGGTTAAATTTCAGTGAAGGAAAGTTAAAGTTCTGAATGTCATCAGCAACCAAAGCATTTTAAATTTTTAAACAAAATATTGACATAAAAATAAAGTAAAATATCATAGGGAAATAGTGTTAAATATACCAAAGAAACACATTTATTTTCTGAATGTCTTGAACAGTTCAGCGAACATAGTTAGGAGCTCAGTCAATACTCTTGAATAAATATATGGCTTAATATTTATGTAATATTTCACAGAGATCTAGCATTTTGTCTATTTCTGCATCTGAAGAAAGTGTCTTTTTTGTAAATTTAGGAAAATCACTATTTCTGAAAATGACCACTGTATCTTAGCTACATAATTTCAATGACTAAACAGTCACTATAATTATGAGTACATGTATGTATATGAAAAAATAAATTGTCATGGGCAAAAAATTAACATTTTACATAGAAATGAATATTTCTTTATGCAGTGACCAGCTCTTAGTAATTCACACCAAATTTAATGTAATCCAATATTATTTTCTAACATGTAAATGTTTTCTCTCACTGATTTCTGAACCTGATTACACATTTTTCATTGAAAGCTCTAAAAATAAAATAAACTGCTTTTCCATTGCATATTCCTTGAGGCAATTTTGAATTAGATAGTCTACAGTTCTAGTCATATATTCAGCCATCAAAAGTAGCAGTGAAACTCTTACCTTAGAAGATAGAACTGGGTAACTCCAAAACACAGGCATTGTGGAAAGCGACAGAATTAAGATAAAGTTGAGTTTTAATGAGCTGCAGAGTAAGAAAAAAAGTCTTAGATTTAATTTCAGGTAGCCAAGTATAAGTTTAAAAACATATAAAATTTAATGCTTCTCTTTACATAAAAATACTGTATTTTACCTAATCATCTTGGACTTTCCAGTATCTGCTCACATAGACGGTTTTACTACCAAATTCCTCACGCTTACCTTCTCATATTCCTTGGGAGGCTGTTTTATACCAGAAAAGTTCAGAGATAAAAATGTCATCATGTCCCATCACAAGTGACTAGTTTCTCTGGATGTGGCCTTTTGTTCTTGCTAAGCAGGAAAAGGACAGAAACGTATAGGCACTGTCACTGAATTCATTTAAAGGTTGCCATTAAGGGTGCCCTTCAAAAGCTTTGTCCTCTCTACACTGCATCATTGCAACATCACAGCCAGGGCCCTGCAAATGTTTTTGTTTTTATTTTTATTTCCTTTTTTATTTTAGAAGCATTGAGTTTAAACACTTCAGGAGGATGACACTGTTTCGTGGAATGTCTCAAATATCTTGTCCCAGGGATTGACACAAAAGAAATCATTACAAGACCTAAGAGCTGCTACACAAATGATGCACGGGGATTATTTAAAATTTTCGGGTAGGTTTCCTTCCTTTAGGACATCAGCAGTTAAAGAAGGGAGATAAATAAACGGCATGCCCTTTCGTTCTAGTCCTGTAAAGCAAAGGAGGAGCACTGTGTCTGTCACTTTCGTGGATTCTCCCCAAGTCCCAGGTGCAGAGTTCTATGAACACCTGCCCACCTGACCTCCTGTCCTCCCCAAGGTACGGACTTCTCCGGGCTGTGTGTGATACCCTTTCACTTCAGTGGGTATCTGCATTAATCAATTGATTCTGGAGCGCTAAGTGTGAACAGATGTTGCTGAGGCTTACAATGGAGAAAAACAGCAAGGGAGGTGATTTCTGCTTGGATAACTGGTGCCTTTGAGATGGTGCCAGCATTTTTTGAATACAAAACAACTGAGGAAAATTCTTGCCTCCTCAAGATCAGTACCTTTTGGAGGACAAAGCTGCCCTGTGTCTGAGACATTTGGTGCCTGCTTGTCAGTGATGCCCTCCTTTCTTTTGGGAACTGTCACTGGTAGGATTCTCATGAAATTGTCAATCTTATAATCCCAGTTTACCTACCAGCAGGAAAAGCAGGTGACCCACACTCTTGCGAGAATCCAGACAGCAGGATTCAGGGCTAGGCACAGGTGATTTGAACATCTTTGATCAGAGTTCTGTCAAGGACATCTCATGGACCTTGGGAGGCACAGGACCTTCCAGAGCACCAAGGGATTGAATAAACATGTTTTCTTTTAACTGCTCCTTAAACCCAGGTAAAATAAGCATATAAAAACAAAAGGAGTGGGGAAGAAGGTGGCACAATAATATTTTCTTAAGTCTTGAAGTAGATCTGAGAAAGGTGCTTACTAACACACCATTAAGCCTCAAGTATTTTTAGAGCCACGTACATTTGCATGTAGTAAAGATGGCACCTAAAAAGGAAGATCAGGCAGAAGTTTAAGAATCATTTCGGGGCCACATTTCTTCTTGCTGCTGTTTTTAGGCACCTGAACTTGGCAGGATGCTAAAGGGTTTTTCTAAGGGGGATGTACAAAGGGTCTCCTGACTGAGGAGGGAGCAGGACATTTCTAAGGACAAAGGTTAGCTAAATGTTAGAGCTGGTGCTCAGATTCATGACCCAACTCTTAGCACTCACCACGTAGCTCTTTACCCTCTCAACAAATGAATGGAAGATCTCTCTGAGATGCCTGCCTAGTCCAAGAGGAAAAACTTGGAGATACAGTCATCAGGGTTTCCTAATAAAAGCAATTCGGCCTACTGTAACCCACTAATGTCTTCAGTTGATAGCTCCCGTCAACATACAAATCCTTCACTGGATTTTTCAAGGTTTACTTTTAAACAGATAACCAACACACAACAGCAGTGAAAGGTCCTTTATAAAGTCATAACCCAATCAGAACAAATAAGATGAGAGAGAACTCAACAACAGCACCAATTTGTCATGGAAGACAGGGACAAAGACAAAAAAAAAAAAAAAAATATATATATATATATATATATATATATAAAACTAAAGAAAATTTAGTAGTATCAAAAGGTAAAGTTAAGCAAATCTCTCAGACATTAGAGAAAAAAAGACAAAGGAGAAAAGTTAGGACAATAAAAGAGTAAGATCAGACTAACATACCTGACACAGAAACAGCAGGATTGCTAGAAAAGAGAACAGAAAAAATGAGGGCAGGAGGAAAGGACAAACCAGCACAATGGATAAAATTCAAATGCTACCAAAACTCATCATAAAATCACAGCAATTGGATCTTCTCAGAGTCTAGATGGCCCACAGAGACTCCTAGGCTAGAAATACTTAGTACTCCCCAAAATAACACAGATAATTTAGAAAATAATAGAGCAATGCTTTCAAGATTCTGGAGGGAAAATTACTTCCAATTAGCATCTAATCCCAAGAATCATGAAAAACAAGAATTTATTCCCCTTCATTAAGTATGAGACTATCATAAATATTGTCAGGTGTATATGTAAGATTTCTTCTCATAAACTCTGTCTCAGAAAGCTACTTCAGGGTGTGTTCTATGAAAATAAGTGTATATACCAGTAAAGAGGAAGATGTGAGATATATATCTATGAGACAAACACAGAAGACCAAGGAGAAAATTCTCAGAATAGTAGTCAATAAAAGTACTGAGAGAGATCTGTACATCAGGCCTGGAGGGCACAGAGCAGACTGGTGTGGGCCAGAAGCCCCTGGGCAAAAGTTCTTCAAGAAGATGAAAGCCAGGGTACGTCTGAGTGTCTCAGAATGAAAACAGGCAACTGGAGAGTGGAGACTGGAACTGCTGGTGAATCCATAGAAAAATAAGCAAAAGAGAAAGAGGAACAAATATTTACTACAATGAAAACAGTGTTATATGTGAAGGAAATGCAATAAAAGTTAACTACTTGAATCAGCCAGGAGGAGTATTTGCATAGTAATAATAGTATAATTACTGAATAATGACCTAATAGAAAAGAGTAATTTAACTATATTGAAAATTGAGTGTAAGAATAAGTGTATTCTATGGTAACATGAATTACCTAATTTCTATAGAAGAAGCCCAAGTTATCATGTTGAAAAATGAAAAATCAAAAGGCACCATGTTATTCAGACATAAATACAAAGATAATCAGCTTTAGAAGGTTGAAAGTGATGGCTCTGAGGGAGGAAATGGAACAGAGAATGGAGACTACTGTTTTGATAAAGTGCTTCTTAGGACAATTCTATTCTCTAAGTAGAGTGTACGGTTAGCTGCGATAAAAGTAAAGCTCTGAAAATTATACCATTCTGGACTGGGTAGTTTGAAGATGTCAGGGGTCGTCCTTACCACTGAAAAGAGGAAGCTTGTCTGACAAGGCCCGCGTCAGAAATCAGAGCCTATGGAACAATGGGAAAGGGAAGAAGTGATAGAGTGAGATGGAAGAGGAGAAATGGGAGAGGGACAGAGACGGAGAAATGGAAGGATTTATGGGGAAAGAGATATGACAAACTGGGGAGAACCAGAGATGGAGAAAGAGATGTGAGTAGAGAGATGGAGAGAAATAGACACTGGGAAAGAGATGACGGGGTGGACTGAGAGAGACGAAGAGAGAGATGTGGAAAGACGGAGAGAAATGGAAAAAGAGATTGGCAAGGAGATGAGGAGAATGAGATGGGGGAAAGGAAGACATGGAGAAGGAGATAGGGCAGTGGATGACTGGAAAGAGACAGGCAGAAATAGAATGAGAATGAGATTCTTCAACTTTGGATTTAACCATGCTTGAAATTCATTTCTCTCCTTTGATACCCCATATGTAAAGAAACATGTTTTCTGTATTTTAGCTAAAAAAAAGTTTAACACACCCTATGCTAAAGATAAAATAATAATGATCAGCACTTACTGGGTGCTTGCTACAGACTGAGTACTGCCCAGTTGCCTTTTATGGGTCAGGTCACTAAGTTTTCACCACAGGTCCAAGAAGGCACTGCCGCTAATTCCACCTTCAGCTGGGCCCAAGTCCGAAAGAGATTAAACAACTTCCCAAGGCCATGTAGTTTGTGAAGACGAGAGCAAGATGGTGACTCCAGTTCTGAGCAACTATGTGCTCAGAGATTCTACAGGAAAATTAGACAAGGTAATTTTTGCCTCTCTCCTCAGTGGCAGCATTCGGACGCTTAACCACGGCCTTGTTTGGCTTTAAAATGTATCTTCTCATGTTCTTCATTGGACCTCTCACAGTGCCCAGGAAATTGCACAAAATATTGATAACTACCCATTTATTTGTTTAAATAAATCTCTATTACTTAAAAATAATCTAATATGGACAATCCAGGGACATGGTTGTATCTGGAAACCTAGGAATCTCTGAAAGTCTAATTGTCAGTTAGATCTGATTTATGAGAGTTTGAAATCAACTTGCTCTTCAGAAAGCTCTCTTGATAATTCACGCCCAACCCAACTCTTCTCGTCAATCACACAGAAGCATTTAGATAAAATGCTCTTAGCTAGATGTCCATGAGCTCCCACACTGATCCAGAAGCTTGGGAGCCTTTGAATCCCCTGAAATTGTACATAGATTATCATATTTCTGTGCATGAGGACATTGACATCAGCAGAGAAAACAAAGTTATCATCTATTTCCTAAGGATTTGCTAAGACATATAACCTACCACCCTCCAAAGGTAATAACTATTGGCTTGGATATGAATGTATAACCATCCAAGTTCTCTGACCCACAAATATGTAAAACACTAAAACCCTTGTAGTTCTTCCCGGTGTGGCATCTGCCGTCCTGGTTCTCATTTATTTGCCCATTTGGACAGTAAAGGGAATACCCTTGTCTCCCTTCTGTTGTCTTAGTGGAATTCTCAGCTAAGACTCAATGATAGGTTTTACATTCTGATCTTGAGCTTATTAAAAGTAGGTTCCAGGCAATCACATGGTCCTGACTTCTGATGCAGGGCCAAAGCCCCAACACCTCAGTCTCCTTTCCGAGGCCTGACTTCCAATGAAGGAGAAGGAAAGCCTTACACTTCTTCACCAGGGTCCAAGATCAGAGGATCTCAGCTCACAGTTTAATCCCCTTAGCCTGCAAATGTCTAATGCATAATTTTTCTTTCAACTAGATTTTGTGTGGAGAAGAGAGAAAGAAAACATTGAACACTAGGTGCTTTCTACAACTACATTGGGCATCAACCAGGGAGAGTAGAAATGGAAGTAGCTGAGGAGCCCCAGCAGAATTCTTTCCAGGGCAGTGTTCCAGGGTTTGCAGGTACTGGCACTGGGTGTCTTTCAGGGTGACTGATCTCCTAGTGTGATATCTGGGGCAGTTGGTTAGGGTACAGTTATCCCACACTCCCATCACTTAGAGTGAAGGTGAGCACCTACTCAGATTTGGAATTTATTGGCCTTTTCATTAAAAGTTTACTCTCCTATTTGTCATAATGCAACTGTCTGAGAGTCACCAAAGCCCTTTTCACATATTTCCTCCTGACATCAGAGTGAAATCAAGGGAAAAGGAGCAAATTCTTTTTGACTTTTTCTTCTCATTGGTCAACCTTGAAACATTGAGAGGCTTCTGCATTACTCCTTGGAAGTTCAAGGTTATTAACTCAGACATATTTCCCACTGCAAGTATCAAAAAAGACCTTTTCTAAGTCCCAGAGCTTTGTGTCATAGCACCCAGAACTTTTCTTCAAGGACCAATGATACTGAAATAGATTTAGCAACTTGCTGAAGCCAGAACATAGAAAGTGATGAGTTTTAAAAAACTACTGGCAAAACTTAATGAATGTAAACACTATATGTCATAAAGAAGAGCTAAGATTAATAATATTAACAAGAATGAAAATGAGAAAAAGGAATTAGAGAAGGAAGTAGGGAAAGAGAAGAGGGAAGGGGAAAGGGATTAAAAAAAGAATCCAGTTGTATTATGTGCATATACCCACTCACCAAGGTGACTATAAACTGCATGTACTGAAAACATGGACTAATTAAAATATGTATCTATAAAATAAATAAATACATTTTTAAAAACCTAATGGCAAGCTGAAGAAGGTTAGAAACTCAGCACAGTTTAGTGTTTTGGTGTCCTTTAAAAGACATTCTGCAATTGGCGTCATTGGTTGTAATTGTAATACATATTAAGCCCCACATCTTTCTGCATATATGGAAAAATCAATTTAATTTTACTGCTTCTTAATTCATACAACTCTTATGCACTCTAAAAATATAATTAAAATGTAGAATGTGCCCAAGCGTATTTCCCGGTTTTATACTAGAGTAGAAGAAATAAAGGCAGTGCTGAGGTTAAATTATTGAAATAAATCATTGCTACAACTCATGGTTGCTCTTAGAATGCTTTGTTCTAGTTCTCGTGTGTGTGTTCTGAAGAGCCCGGTGCTTAAGATCACTTGTTCTCTGGAAACAAAAGGCAAGCACAATCCAGAAAGCAATTGTACATGTCACGCCAGAATATAAGTGAACAGTACAAGAAATTCTTCTTTGCTGTAGATCTCATCTGCACTACTAATTGTAGGACACTTCCCTCTACATTGGAGAGCGTATAGCAGCCTCACTGGCCTCTAACCGCTAGATACTGCTACCCTAGTCATGACAAAGGAATATGTCCCTAGACGCTGCCAAATACCCCTGTAGAGCAGGGAAAGGGTATATAAAAGCACCTCTAGCTGGGAAACACTATTCTAGAGATAGGCTGTATGCAGGCTCACCCAGTGTGAGGGTAGTGGAGGGGTGTGCCTTTCACAATCATGGTACCGCTGGTATTTCGCAGGATATTTTTCTTCCTTGATGGTACATAACATGGTACAACATCTTGTAGCTGATAGAGTTTTAGAGTTCATGAAATATGGTCCTTATTTTTAGATGCCATGCAAGGCAGTAGCATTTGGGGGAAATGGCTTATATGTTGATTTAAATAATTAGTAATAAAATATGCTATTAGATTTTCTTTTCCCTGACATACGTTCTTAGTTACAAACTTCTGCATATGGTCCTATTTTTCCTGCACTTTGTTTTTGATTTGATGGTATTCTTTGAATTTGTTTCTAAGGAGCAGATGTTATGTCACACATGGTTTCATTATGTCACGGGTGGCATCCTGTGTGGGACATTTCCTTAATCCATGATGTGCCATCTACAGTCAAGTATTTAGACACCTGGTGAACAGCAGCTACACCTTTGGGGAAATGAAAAAGAAGGAAAACCCTGCTGTAAATCTCTTTGCTCTGTCAGATGCTGGGCAGCCTTCTAAAAGCATTTTTGGGAATGTCCTGTGCAGCAGCCAACACCACATTTATGAGTTTGTCAAAGAATCAGTGAGAACCCACTGTACTCTGGAGACAGCAGTGATAAATTAACACCACGAAGACCCCAATGCAGGAGTCAGGAAGGTCAAAGCGAGGGCAGGATAGGGAAGAGCTAAACAGAACTGGGCCTTGACAGCAAGGAGGAGGCAGAGCCTGTGAGCATCTAGAGACCTGAATGGCTCCATTTGTGCTTCAAGGGCTCACTTGGGTGGGCACAGCTGGCTGCCATTACGTAGGGTGCGTGTGCCAGGGCAGAGCATCTAGCCTTGATTCTCTCCATCAAAGCGCCATAATGAGGGCCCTAATCAGATTCATATTTCGTCGGAATGGTGTGACTGCCAGAGGCTGCTATGTAGGAAGCGATTGGATCCAGATGAGAAGTTGGGGCTGGAGACCTTGTTGGGGGCAATAAAGGTGGAGATAGAAACTAACCAGCGCAGTTATGAATTACATACGTGGCATGATGCGATGATCTGAAGTGCCTTTCTTCATGAGCTCATGGCAGTCACTCAGAAAGGTGTCACCTCCAAAATATCAGCTCCATGCCTAACCACAGCCTCCTAGCACCTGCCTCTCTGCTCCAGTTCTCCCTCTTCAGGGCCCCTTCAGCTGCACACGCCTCCCAGTCTGCTCTCACCACATCCTCACCACCACTGCCATCTGAGGCCTCACTCCCTTCAGAGCCCAACTTGGAGCCCACAGTCCACAATAATAATTATCCCCTTTTTCACTCCATGCAATACAGCTCGAAACTCCTGACCATGAGTGAAGCTGAGCTACCCCGCTTTGGGCCTCACTCAGATGATCACCATAAGAAAACAAGGCATGCAGGTCTCATGCAACAATCCAAAACCATAAATCTCCAGGGAGAGCAACCTTGCCTAATGAAAGTGAGTTACCTGGTAAGGAGATTCACCCTCTCCGTACACAAGAGGCTGATTTCACACTTTCTCTCACTGAAGCCTCCTGTGGGATCATCGTGCTTCCCTTACTCCATCTCATCTCTGCACGCACGCCTGCACTTGTGACCTCTCCTCTTAGCTTTTTGAGAAATAGAAACGACTGATCAGGAGCTCTTTTATCTTTTCACCACCAAAATCATGTCTGTACCCACGTACAAGTCCCTGCCTCATTCCAATTGATTAATGTCCCTGTGCCAATTAGGGCCAAGCCCCAAAATTCTAAAGACCTACTGTCTCTCGCTCCTTCCATCAGCTTACCGACATGCTGTAGCTCATTTCTTTAAAAAGCATCTTGAAATATAGCCCACAGGATCTCCCCCTCTCACCCCAGTCTGACACCTCCAAGATTCCTGTTTAGGACAGTAAGGATCCTACCAAAGTTGAGGGCACTTCCTGTCCTCATGTCATTTGATCAACAATGCCAGTAGGCACACATGACCAATGCCATTCCCTCTGGAATACGTTTTCCTCCTCCCATTCATGATACTACTCTCTTCCGGTTTTTTCCTCCATTCTGGCTATCCCTTTGCCACTTCTTACTGTCTTGTCTATTCTGCATGGCCCAAGTACCCAGGTTCCATGGTGGACCTCTATTTTGTCTCTCTGCAGTCTCCCTACAGAACCATGTACAGGTTGAGGCTTTAAAGACATCTGTGTGCTCTGAATCTCAAATTTATATCTTCTTCTCTAAAACTCCCAAGGATACTATATCTGTACAGGCACTTATATTTGACATAACCTCCACATGAGCTATATCAAATATACATGGATGTCTAAAAATCTTTTCCAGTCTTCTCCATCTCCGTAAATGAAACTCTAAACTCTCCACTGTTCAAACCAAAACTCTTGGTATTACCTGTGATCCTCTTCTCCATTGTGGAACAGAGCATGTCAGCGTATTGTCCCAAGCAGAAGGAAGACACTAGAAGCAGCACTGAGAACTCCAAGATGTTCATTCCTGCCTCTGGGATTTGGTAATGTGTGAGGATCTTTAGAGGTAATCTAGGGTGCCTAGGAGGACATGCTAAGGCGGTTGACCAGATGGTCAGATATGCTGTCACTACAAAGCAGAGCCAGGAGGGGTGGTTGACTTGCAGGGGAAAGGGACACCCTAACGTGGAAGGAGCAGAAGTGAAGAGGAGGGATAGCAGGCATGGTCAAAGGAGGAAATGGAGCCCTCTTGCCTGACATAGCAAAACAGGAGAAGCCAAGTAAAGATGAAGGACCCACAATTGAGAAAAGAAAGGCCTAGTAATATACAGCCATCTTTCAGACACCTGTGGTTTACAGGGGCAGAGTTGACTCAGTACAATGTCCTACTGGAAGGTGTAGGATGGTCTTCTTTCTGTGCCCGTCAGAATTTAGACTCAGGCTGACTAGGGGAACATGAAACTCCTATCCTAGGCCTTGTGCTAGCAATTTTGCAGGCATCAACCAATTGTATCCTTACTGGCCTTGTGACATAGGGTCTGTTCTTACCCTTGTTCGTGGGCATGAACCCGAGGCACATCTCAGTAGCAGGACCAACATCCCAAGGTCACTCTCCTGATATCCCAGCCAGGGTATGAGCTCACACAGTTGTGCCTTAGGAAAGACCAGAGTCTTAAGAGATGACCACAGGTCCAGGGCTCCAGGCTTGTCTTCCTTCCTACTCCCTACCTTGCCTTCCTGAGCGCAGCAGGAGAGAGGGAAGGAAACAGTTCCTGCTTGGCCAGTGAGACCCAGCCAATCTGCACGGTGCAACATCCTTGGCATAACTTTGCTGCAGTTATCCAGGCACAAGGTTTGGATGAAAGCGGGCTTCAGACCCCCTCAGGGCTGCTGACAAGAGAGAAGATCTGCAAGATTTGCTGTTTCCTAGAGCTGGTGCTCTGGGACTCAGTAACACCCCTAAATCCATCTCTTAGGATGAACCTGCTGAACATGTTCTTGCTTTTAACCTCTCAAGACTTTATCTTTCTCCCTGTGGTTTTAGACTTCTCCCCCATAGATTCTACTACATAGCTTTTATGAGTGCCATAGTTATTTTCCAACTATGTACCCATTTAAACTTTATAGTCTTTTATTAGGGTTGTTTTCATGGACAAATAAATGCCAGGCACTTGAAACTTTATCTACTGGAAGCTTCTGCTTCAGGCTACAAAATGATCCTGATCTCCCCGCTAAAATAATTTCATGTCATTATCTCTGAAAGGTAGAACTTTCTAAATTTCACACTCCTCAACAAGCTGAAGATACATTTCTGACTGAAACTCTTGCTATCCTATGGTGAGTTTTTTTAAACCATTTAAAAATTCTTTTATTTTCAATATTGATGCTATCAGTGACAATTAAGCATATTTAATTTTCCTGAAAGAATGGACATTAAAGTCCAATTACAAGTATAAAATGTATATTCCCTGTAGTTCGAGTTTGGGGGTTTACTGTTTAAAGTCCCAATATTACTGCTATATGTTGTTAGCTTGGATATTTAGACTAGCTGTTTAAATGCAGTTGCCTATGAAAATTTCAAGGGCATCCAGCTAATATTTAACCTCATAATTAGTAACAGATACTATAATTCTCTCCCAAACAAATGAATGGCTGCCAAGCCCAATGAAAGCAGCCCATTTGTATTAAATATATCTGTCATCTCTTCTTACTCTGCCAGAAGTTTCACTAAGAAAAATTTGAAACACAGGTCAAACGCTGGCCAGGAGGAAAAAAAAAAAAAATGAAAAACCTGTCTAGTAGCCATGTTGGGGCAAAGAAGACAAGACAGGAAGGTTCAGAGAGTGGCTGTTTCACCAGGCTAGGAGCCAGCCCAAAGCAGAATATCATTCCCTACCCCTGGCCCCAGGACAGCCTGCTTATGAGGGGAGCATGGGGGCCATCTGTCTTTATTCCTTCTGCTAGCGAGGGTGTGTCACTGCAGTCCGCAAACTCTACACCCAGCTCCCATCCCCGAGAGGAAGTGAGAGGATTCCGTGATGGCCATCACCTGCTCTTTCCTTAATGCTGGCAGAAAAGCAGGAAAGCACATAGACAGTATGCCTACAGGGCTCCAACCTGAAAGCACTAACAATAGAGTGTTTAATCTTGCGTTTAGAGAGCACATTCATTTCCTTAAAAAGCAGTTTAAGGCAGTTGGCCCTTAAAATAAATTTGAAAATGTGGGAGTGCTTGTTTTTATTTTGCAAATGGAGCAGCCAAGGTATTAACTTCTTTCTCTTTAGGTTTCTCTAATATTCTTGAGGAGGGAGTGTTCTAAAAATGTTTTAAACTTGACATTAAAGTAACTCTTAGCCAGTAAGGGTCTCCCATCTAAGAAGCCACTTAAGTCAACCTGCTGTGCTGGCATGGATCCCACCTATGGAGGTTTCTTTGGCCACCTCCTGTTCCCATCCCAGAGGTGTCCAGGTAAGGTAGAAACTGCCTTGTGGCAGCTGGTGGGGAAAGAATTGCTGTTTTAGGGGCTGGTTTTTCCTCTGGTGGAGTGTGCTGGGGTGAGGTGTACTGTAGATGCCTGCGGCTGGTCTGTTCTCCTCTCTACACTCTCTCCTAACCACTCCATTTGCCCCTGGCTTTCTCACTCCCTAGCCCCACAAGGGACCCATACTTCCTTTGAGCTGGCCATCCCATGCTGAAGAAGTGACTTCTGCACTCACTGCCTTCATGTTTCTAGGGGGCTGGGGCAGGGAGTTGGGAACTTCTTCGTTTCTCCCTCTGCACCCAAGGGCTGGTGAGAACTCGAGAGAGTTGGCTGAGGCCCTCCTCTGCCTTAGGAAATAGGATGTGGCAGTTTCTCTTCTCATCTGGTCCCTCATTCTGTTCTGTGAGCCAATGATGAAGTCCTTCCAGAGACTAAGGAGAAGAAACATGAAAACAGTTGCTCTTGTGTCCTTCCGTCCTAGATGCAAGCTTCTTGGATGGTGCCACTCATAATTAGGGTGGATCTTCCCCCATCAGTTTGCTGCTGTACCTGACAATCCCTTCTGAATACATCTCCATGGAGGCAGAAGTGTTCTTTACTAATGTCCTAGGTTCCTCTCGATCCAATCAAGTTAAGAATCAAGATTATTGGCCGCATTAGTTGATCTAGAGTTCCTGATATGCTATTCTCAAAGTGTGTACCAATTGTCCTAGGCCAGAAGACTCAGAAATATTGAATGTCTTCTGATTTCAATTTTATATACCTGAGAAAGAAATGATATTTGCTTTGATATCAAAGACAGGCAGGAAATAGGATATTCTTACACTGGTTTGAATGTGACACTAGAAGCCCAAGACGTGGCATGTGCCACCTCCACCTGGTGTCAGTTGAAGAACCTGAGCTGCTGTTAGTGCATTGGTGCCTGCCAGCACAGCAGTGACTGTGTAGTGTGCCCAGAGAAAACGTCAGCATTGCAGGAAAGACACCTGTCTAAGATGAACCTCCACTTCACTTTAGAATATAAAGCTCCCTCAGCATCTCAGCTGAGCACATGGTGAACATGTACTTTGTCTGTGTAGCAGCCACAGAATGGATTGCCAGGAATACTGTAAGAAAGAAGAGTTGCAGGAGCATAAAGAATACAATTCAGAACTTGCAGTTCAAGTGGCAGCAGCTGTCTTTTCCTGAACACTTCTGGGGCGAGGGGCATGCTGGGCACATAGCAAGTACTCTTCTGTCAACACAACCAGCACCCAGGTATTGTCACCCATGCTATCTATACACACAGGTTCCCAAGGCCCCATACAAGAGAAGGCTCTCAGGTATGAGGCTGAGCTCGGCTAATGCAGACCCACCTGGGGAGAGACTCAGCAGCTTGCAGAAGTGAAAGAAGAGTTGAAGACTATAGTGGATTGGCAACTGGTGGTCACCTTGTAACCCCCAGCTGAACCTAACCAGCATGGTGCTAGGTGTGGGAGGCCCACCTGAGGATTGTTCTTAGCAGCGTAAGAGGTAGAACTGGAGGGGAAGAAGTTTAGAAGCTGTTGGAAACTACTGGGAAGCTGTAGGGAGCTGTTGGTTTTCCTGGAGGACCTTGTCATGCTGGCTTTCCTGATAGAAGCCCAGCTGTTCTCATCATTGGAGGAGCTTGGGACCTCATCGGGTGAGGATGGCTCTAGTATTTTGCGGGAGAGCTCTGCTTCTTGCTTTGAGCAGTGTTTCCTGGCTCCAGTGCAGATCCTTCAGCCTGCTAACACAGATCCTTTATCCCACTGGCACAGACTTACTGGCTTCTACCACTGACCTTTGGGCTGTCCCAGTGCCAATCCGTGAAACAGGCCTGCGTGAGACATTGTCATGGGCTCTAGTTCTCCAGCTGGACTCATGGGAGGCGTTGGTATGGGCTTTAGATCTTCGGCTAGATTCATGCAGAATCCAGGCCCTCAGCTGGATTCTTTGGTCTTTAGTATGTGGACAAATTTCCTGCACTCTCTTTGTATATGATTCTTTGGGTGACTATTATAAAATAATTTTACAAACTATGTGTCCTCTATTAAATTGTTCCCCCTTGCAGAAACCCAAACTACAACAAAGACTCTGCCCAGACAGCAGCTCAAAGTAGACCCAGGGCTCTTGGGAGTAGAAAATTTGAATGCAGCAAGATGACCAACCCTGAGAAAAATGCCCAGGAGCAACAGTTGGGTTGGCCTAGCTAAGGATCAGAAAACCTTAGTCAGGTGGATTCAGGGCAAGCATGAATTAATGATTCCACCAGGAAGGGGCCCTTTCATGGAGTCCAGCAAAGTCAAGTAGAAACCAGGAATTTCCGGGTAGGAAAGGCACAGGTAGATAGGAAATGCAACAGGCGGTAGGGCTGTGAGGACAGACTCTAGAGTCCTGTACCCTCAGCTCCTCACTTGGTGGTCTTAGACAAGTGGCATAAGCACTGTGCCTTCATTTCCTCATCTGTAAATGGAGCTAATGCTAAGAACCAATAATTGCCTTACAGGCTTGAAGTGAGATGTGTGGATGAACCCCTGGTGTAACTCAACAGAGGTCACTAGTTTGTCACTATTTGACTCAAGATCCAAGACTGGCCACACAATTTGCAGAGCCCAATGTAGAGTAACAATATGGATGCTCTTTGTTCAATAATTATTAAGAATGTTCAAACAAGTAACAACATGTCATTACACTGAGTTGGGGAGCTTTTCTGCGTACTGAGCCTACGGGATTATTTGAGTTGCATATCCACAGAGTCAGCCCTGCTTAGTCACTCAGCCAGCCGGTCCAGAATCCAAAAACTGGACCATAACCTTAGGACTCTGAGCCTTTTCTGCTCCTCATGTCACCACCCTGTAACATTTGGCTTCTTAGGCTAAAGAAATACTTAAGAGAAACCATATGGCTTCCCAGAAGAGCTCAAGAATAAGTAAACACAGGAAAGGCAAAACCAGAAGCACTCACTGCTCTTTGAAAAGAGGGAGGCAGGTACCCAGCGGACTATGGTATAGCTCAGGAAACAGGGTCAGCCGGGCTGCCTGAAAGCTTCCAAGAGTTGGAGGCTGGGGAGAAAAACTTGTGGGCAGAGAGCAAGCAGCATGTGATAGGAAAAAGGGTAGGTGGGAAGAAAAAAGGCCTGAGGGAGCACAGCATCTCACCATCTCCAGGTGACATGCTTTATTAAGTGACCGGCAGAAGAAAGAGCCATGTGACTGTAAATGTCAGCGAGAGCTCAGGTGTTGATGCCTCTCACTGTCTGCACAAAGGCCCCTCTTAGAGAAGGCAGCCAGCATCAGGTGACATAATCCTGGCCAGAGCCGTAACCTCCTCTGGCTCTGAGCTCCTGGTCTGCTTTCTGTCTGGGATGAGACATTCATCCAAGAATATCATGCAGCCCAGTCATACATAGTGCATACATTCATACAGAATAAGTCCCCTCTCAGCTTTTCTGCAACAAGTCTGAGGCCTCTGCCTTGAAGATGTCTTTCTTAGGACGCTGGACAGATAGGTCACATTTTCCCCATGTTGGGGATTTGAGAACCTCATAGAACTCTGGACAGAGTAATTTTTTTTTTTTTTTTTTTTTTGCGGTACTGGGGATCGAACTCAGGACCCTGCGCTTGCTAGGCAGGCGCTTATTCCACTGAGCTATATCCCCAGCCCTGGACAGAGTCATTGCATTTCTTAAAATATTACAAAATTATACTTTATAACAGTATTTGAATAGGGACAAATACAGTTGAAGCTGGGTTATATGTTTTCCATTTCAGAATTAAAAACACATTCATGAGCCTCAAGCACTGGCCTTACTGTGTCTCCTAGAGAAGCTGGCCAAGGCGGAAGTTTACCCAAGAATTTTGCCAAACTTCAAAGCCCATTGGATCTTCTCTTCTTCCTTAGGCTGCTTTCTTCTTTCTACTGTTCTCTCCTGGAACTCTAGCCCACCTCTACCATCTCTGCCCAAGACACTCAGAAGGTCTTGTGGAGCCCATACCTCATAGGGCTCATCCCTGAGTGAGTCACAACAACTCTAGGACTCTGGGTGACCAAGAATCACACTTGTCCAATGGCATATCCCAAGACAACACCAAGCCCACGGTAAAGGACACATGAACACTCAATAAAGGCTTGTTAAAGTCATTTGTTCATGAATAAACCTTCACAATAAATTAAGATCTAAAGACAAAAAATAATTACCCAAAGAAACAAAAACTAGACATCAATTTCAAGCTTGGGAAAATGACAGCCTTGTATTTCCTTGCCTCTCTCAACTATTTAGCTGCAGATGCTGTCGACTTTCAGGGAGGAAAAGTCATTCAGAACCAGGGCTATGAATTCAGTAGGGGATTAAACCAAGCAATACTATTCGGGTAAAAAAAGAGACATGCCTAGGAAGCCATGACAGTGATTTTCAGGAGCTCCAAATAACGTGGCTCTGCACACCAGATCAAACAACTATCTGAGCAGTCTCAGAAGCGCTGGAAAACACGAGGAAAGACAGAGAGCAATGGTTCTGGGAGGGGATGGTGTTTCCAAGGCAGAATCCATTAAACTTTATTCTAAAAATCACATTCTTTTATGTGTAAGAGACCCTGGGTTCAATCTCTGGCACTGGGAAAAACAAAACAAAACAAAACAAAGCAAAAAAAAAAGAAGAAATTTTAAAAAAAAACCACACTCCCACCCCATGTGAATCAGATCTCAGTAAATCTAAACTGTTGCACATATTGACAGTGACACAGTCCTTTAAAAATGTAATGTACTTTTCAAAGTTAACTAAATCAGTTTATCCAAACACACTGGTGATCTCTGATAAGGACCTGGGGCCTCTTTGACTCCTTCTTTCTACAGGACAGTGACCGTTCACTCTCACACACATACACACGAATATGCTTCACTATAATGAGCATCCATTCAAGAGAGGAGGAAATGCTTCTGTTGCTAACCCATGCAGGCTATTTTTGGTCCAGCAAGACTAAATCTTGATTTCAATTTGGCAAATAAGTATAATAAAAAATTTTCCTTTTTTCTTCTGTTGTAACTATTTGACATTCTCCAGTCTTATTTTCACATTGGTGTGCTAATTTGTGATTTCTGATAACTGCTGTACTATTTTCTCCTTTTAGCAACACTTCAGGCTCACATTTTCAAAGGCTCTTTGCTGGGTTTTGGTGCTATTTGGCTTCCTCTGGGTTCCCAGTGTGGCAGTTTCACCCACGGTTGGCTCGCTCTGCAGCCAGCAGCTCAGGTGGCTCTGAGGACTCTGGCTGCCTCCCCAAAGTCCCACATGGCTCCCTCTCACACAACAATGATGGTTTGACATAGGACACACCTTTCCACACAATGCCAAAATAACTGAAAGACACTTTTTCATGACTTTTATGTGAAGGCTGATTCTCTGACAACCATTTCACTCAGCACAGATGAATGAGGAGAACATTTCAGGACTGGTTTGTCATCGCAGCGGAAACTTTGCCAGATAAAGAAACCAGCTGTCCTGAAGCTCCCTCGTGTTCTGCATAAAGGTGCTCATCACCCACAGGAAACCTCGGCACTGGAAGTTCTATTGTTCATTTCAATGTATAGTTTTTCTCACTTGTAGAAGAGTAAGGCTTTGTGAACTTTCCTTTCCTTGTAGAATTTCCAAACAATTCTTGTGTGTCTTCGCAGAGGCAGAAAGAGGTAAGATGGGTACACAAGAAGCTGGAGGAGGGGCGTGTGAAGGGAAAGAGGGAAGATGCTGGGGGCCAGGAGCATATAACAAAAGGAAAGGAAAGAGGAGGGACTTTGAGGGAACCTTGCCCCACACTGCAAACGCTATTCATTCAAATGGAAAATTCAGGTTGGTTTGGCGTTCCTTCCTTGTGGCTGAGCTGTTATTAGAGCTTTTGGGATTGGGCTTTCTGAGTATGGGCTTTAGTAGTGTTCCACTTCAAACCTCAGGCCTGCTTGCCTCCTTCACTTTTCACCCCCAAGCTTTGCTGTCCCCACATCCAGTCAGGACATTGTACCTCTGCTGGCCTTGATGTCTTGTTTAGCACTCTGCTACTTTCAGTATCTTTTGTCCTCCACATGAATGAGAGCAGCTTCATTGCTGCTGTCTCTGCTGCCTGTCTACCTTCTCCATACCTACAAGGTGATCACTCAGAAGCACTGGTCTGATCTCACCATTTTGAGGCGTTAAGACTTTGCAGATGCCACATAGCCCTGCAGTCACACAACAAATACTTGCTGTGGCCAGTGAGCACCACCTCTGGTCAGGCCCGCCTCTCCAGCCCAGTCCTAGGCCCCTGTACCACAGCTGTGTCTCTTTCTCACCCACCCTTTCCCCCAGGTGCAGTTGTGCGGATCCCTTCCATTTCTAGAAGAGGGAGAGCTGTTCTCTTCCCAAAACTTAGCTTTCTCTTTGTTCCCAAAGCATCATGTGACCAAATTTCCCTCTTCCTATTTCTCAGCCTCCTTTGCTGACCCCTCCTTGTTTTACGTACTAGAAATGTGCATGCTCCTCAGGGGTGGTCCCTGGCCTTCCTTACTGCATCTGTACTGTAGACCTAGGGGGCAGTCCACATCCCTGGAACTTCATCTGGGGTCCATGTACTGAGAGTTTCAAAAATACAAAAGCCCAGTCTTCACCTCTGAGTTCCAGACTCTTCTTCATACTCTCTGGCAGGTCTGCAGAAACACCTCTGGGAAATCTTAGTTTAACATGTTCAAATTGAACTT
Organism: Dinomys branickii; assembly: GCA_004027595.1. NCBI lineage: Eukaryota > Metazoa > Chordata > Mammalia > Rodentia > Dinomyidae > Dinomys > Dinomys branickii. Next base: position 30,636 of record PVLD010006293.1, read on the forward strand.
CGGCTTTCTTCTCACTTCCCTGTCTCTCCTTCTCGATATCAATAAAACCACCTAAGCTGAAAACCCAAGAACCACCTTTTGGTATGTCAACAAATCCTGGTCACGTGCCATTAGAACACAGCTCACCTTTCACTCTGCTAGTAACTGGAGTCCAAACTCTATCATCTCTGTCCTGGATCACAATCTACTCCTGAATGGAATCCTTGCTTCTCCCGGCTCCTCTCAACCCATCACCCAATATACAGCTGCCAAAATCTTCCTGTAAATCACAAATCAAATGAGATTCTTCCACCTTTCAGATAAGATCCTCCTCACCTTCTCCACAGTCCCCTGCCTGATCTACTTTGTCTTCTCCCTATTCCTCTACTCTGTTCTGCCTCTGAGCTTTTTCATATGCTATGCCTTTTGCTAAGATGCTTTTGCCTATTACCCCATAGATTTGATCCCTTTTCATCCTTTGGAGAAACATAAATACCATGTCTAGGGCACTGTCTTCCATGAACACCAAATCTTAAATTTATTTTTAGCTTCCTTTCTCATCCTTTTACAGCTTTTACAGAAATTTGTAATTATCTTGTATATTTTCTCACTGACATGATTTTTATCTGACTGTGCCTACATAATTCTACTCCTCATGATGGCAGAAATCATATTCTCTTTATATGCCCTGTCATCCCCAGAACCAATCAGAAAAATATGCAAGAAATTCTTGTTGAACAAATGCATGTGGACAGCATACAAAACCTATGTGCATATTAATTAGGGTAGGCTAGGCTACAGTAACAAATAGGCACAAATGTACACCGTGAGATGAACACAACAGATCTTATTCATGCAACCATCTACATGCTAGGCCCAGGGGGCAGTCCACATCCCTGGAACTTCACCTGGGATCCATGTACTGAGAGCTTCAAAAATACAAAATTCCTGGTTAGTAGATGATTCTTGCTAAGTGAATAACTTTCCTTCTTGAGGTGATTAAGGGGCCAAAGCTGACTTCCACCTCAGGACTCTAAAAACTATCCAAGACCTGCCATTGTTTATATTTAGCTGGCAGAAGGGGAAAAGATCTACAAAGCAAACTATTTATTTCTTGAAATTTTTGGTTCCAAGATTGTACACAAGGTACTGTAGCTAGGGAAGGAATCTGGAAGGAAGGGGGTTTTGTTGGAGAGTAGCCTTCTCTGTCATAGTGTGCATCCTGAGGCTCCCGGGGACAAGAAGTGACCTATCAAGAATCTCAACTCAAACTGAAGCACCCAGAGCACTGTATCTTCAGGGCCTCCGTTAATCAGTCACCTGAGAGACTTTAATGAGGCCATGTCTGTGCTCCAAGAAACCGTGGTCACTCTGTGCCCTGTAGACTTGGGGATATAGCTTCCTTGAAGCTGGCCTTTTGAGGTTGTCAGCATGAAGGCCCCCTGTCTGATATCCCTCTTTTAAAATCTGTGATTGAAATTGTTAGTGAGTAGCACTCACTTCAAAATTCTTTCTTCTTCCTAAATATTTGAGCTCTTGCTTGACAGTGCCTCCCTTATTTTATATCATAGACTCACTCCCAATTGAAATGTTAAATACAAGTAATGCAAACTATATCTTGCAGCCAGATACTAAGTGGAGAACCTGTCTCTCTGTTGGCAAAGAAGGTAGGTACTGTTTACCTCTTCATTGTATTTGCTGACTGTAATTTGGGTTGCAGACTACACCATCTGCTTCCAAAATCCACTTATCTGCAGTTGAGCAAGAGGGTAATAACCTTTCTGGCCTAGATTCAATCCACCCCTCACCCTAGCCAACGACTCCTCCCCATCTCATTAAAGGGAAAGACTCAGGATAGAAGGCTTGGAGCCCAGGCCATGTCAACCAGGACATTCTGCCTCCAAGTGAGATGTGTCCTGCTCCCAACAGGACCCAGGGAGGAAAGAGGCTGGAAAAGGCCCCTGCACTCTGTGGTGAATATGAAGATGTTTCTGTTGCCTGGTAACAAGTTTCTTTGTGTCCTGGGATCAGTACAGACATATTCTATAAATTTTCCTCTCAGTGATGCTTTCATCTTGCCAATGTGTAGCATATCGAGAAACCCTGACATTTAATAAAAGTTGGATGGCATTCCACTAAATCTGATTAACCCTTTTTAGTATTAACTGTCACTTCCTCACATCTGGAGCAATACTAAAAGCTTTAAGCATGGTTTCCACTCATTCAACAGTTAATACAATATCTTAGTTACAGCCTCCCTCCTCTCCATCTTGTATAGGAGAAAATAGGGTTCAAACCATCTGGTGTATACTTAACAAACCAGGAAGAACTGTGTGAGGTAAGACAGCTGGTTAACAGTCCTGCCAAAGAAAGGCTTGGGGAGAACTAAACTTCCCATTCATTTAACCAAGTCATCTGTGAATGACAGTTAAATATGGGAGGATCATTTGGGAGGCGAATTTCTGCAATGACATTTGCATGATAGTAGATTCATTGTTAACCATAACATAGTTAAGAATTGGGGATCATTATTTCTGCTAAATCCAGAGTCACAGTTGCCACTTTATCACCATCCTGTTTCATGTGCTCAATTCAAAAACATGTAATAAAAAACTCTATTAGTGTAGGCATAAATTTTCAGTGATTATTTCCCCAAATTGCTAACTACCAATGTCTCTATCCAATTTAAAGGTGTTGTCCTAGAAAATTAACCTGTGCATAACTTCTCAGACACTAGAATTGGATCTGTGCTATTGGTACGTGCCTTGAACCCTAATAAGAGAGGCTTCTGACGCATGGAGGACAGAATAAAAGGAGCTGGAGTGGAGCTGGGGAAACTCAGCAGAAAGACATCAGCCACAGTGATCAAAACAAGTTCCTTGGTGCTGGGTTCCCTGCAGCTGGGTGAGGGCTGAGACTGGCCAAGGTTGCTTTTCCCAGGGCTTTATGCATACAGCAAGAAACTCTGGTTCTATATAAGTCTGTATTAATCTCCAAGGTCAGGAAAACAAAAGATGTCTATATAATCTTACAATGTGCCAAGCACAATGTAGGGGTCTAGGGACACAAAGAAGTTTAAATTCTGGTTCCTGTCTTCAAAAGATTTATAACGTAGCTGGAGAGAGGCATGCATGAAGAGCTTAGGTGATTCAGTGCAGAGCAAAATGCCAGCAATGTGGTCTAGGAATGGAAAATTCACCCTCCTTCCCCTCACACCCATGGGAGGCATTCACTAATAGACTGTGGTACTCTTTTTGTCTGAACTGGATATAACCTGAAATTTTCCCCAGCATGATCCTTTAGTAATTATGGATAAATTCCAGTTGTCGTGCATAGGGCCGCTCTAGGGTACAGTGTCAATGCTAGAATATAGAGACATCTTCATGGAGCCATATCTGCTGATATTCCAGAAACTAGTCAGCTCACCTCTTCTAAGTTGAGCCAAAAAGTGACAGAGATAGGTCATAATCCCTAGGTGTATGTATAAGTCAGGGTTTATTAGAGATATAGGTATAACACAAGATATACAAATGTATAAGAAATTATGAATTTGGCTTACAATGGTCAGAGGGTGTCTGCATGCTGGAGATTAAAGAATCTAGCCCAAGGTCTGGAGCTCACTGCAATGTCTGTGCAAGTCCATATCAGGAGGCCAATGGTCTATGATGGAATGCTGAAGAATCTCGATGAAGGTCAAAGAGTCCACACCAGAAGGCTGTAGAGTCCCAGGCAGAAGCTGAACAGTCTGCGCCAGAAGCCAGGAGACAATGACAAGCTCAAGGCGAAGACTGGAGCTCCTCCACGGAACCAGCAATCAGTCCTTCCTCATTTCCCTATTATTATATGCAACGTACCTGCTCTGCGGAGGGTGGTCCTTTACACCACACCATCTCCAAGCCTTCCTCTTGCGCAGGCTCAGGATGTTTATAAAGTAAGGACCCTGATTCTCTGCCAAGTCTCTTAGTTAACCTTCTAAACTGCTCAAGTTGACCCAGTGAACAACATCCTAGAGCAGTAAGGGCATGTCCTTTTCACCCCAGGATGTGGATGGAGAACTGCTGAATTATTTAGTTAAGCTTCTAGACTCCTCAAGTTGACCCAGTGTACTAACCATAACAGTGTAAAATGTCTGAGTGTGGAAGGGTGGCCATAACTGCTCTGAGCAGGACTAAGATTTCCTGATATCATGCGTGTATAGGCTAGTGTGTGGCTCCAAGCGAAGTGGACACGAGGCCACAAGGAACAAGTCCTTTAATATAAGGATACCATAAGGCATCTTACTTATTCCCCAAAAGGAATTCTAAAGAAACACAGCATGATCTTGTGTAGGAGGGGCGTTTGCACTGTCGTATCCAGCATCCCAATCTCACCATTTGACTGGGATAAAGTATGCTCCTGAACCTTCAGGGAAAGGAGGAGATAGGATGTTTTGAGCTTGGAAAACAGACACCATCACAAAAAGTAAAATGCTCATGTCTTGCAGAGACTAGAGGCCAGATCCCACCAGGATAAAAGGTAGAAGGCCCTTGCAGTCAAGAGAGTATCAACTCCAGAACACAAGGTGACTTAAAGAAAGGGAACAAGTCACTCATTCACTCAACAAATATCTTCTAGTGTCCACTGTAAATGGATTGCAAAAACAAGCAGGATGGAGCTGGATTTATCCCTGTGGGTTAATAGTCTGGTAAGGGATCGATAGCACTGCTCCGCCGACCCCTCCAGGGATGTCACAGGGAATGGTGTTGAACATACAAGAGTAATTAGGACATATTCCCGTACCACGTTCCTATTTGGTGACAAATTCTCACAAAACAACTTTAGAACAACTCAAATTTATTGTTTTACAATTATGGAGAGGAGTAGTACAGAGTGAGCCTTAGAGGGCTAAAATCAAGGGGTGTGGAGCTGTGTTCCTTCTAGAGGCTTTTTTAAAGATCTGCTTCCTTGTTTTTTTCCATCTCTTGGAGGAGCCTCAATTCCTTGGCTATGAATCCTCAGTCCATCTTCAAAGCTGATCTCTCCAACCAATTTTTTTGCTACCCCACTTCCTTTTTCTTACTCTGACTCTCTTATGAGGCCCCTTGTGACATTGGGCTCAGCCAGATAAGCCTGAATGATCTACCATCTCAAGATATTTAATTTACAAATCAGCGAACGCTCTAGCCAAGTAAACTCACTGGTTCCAGAGATTAGGATGTGATCGTTTGGGGGCAGCCTCTATTCAGTGTACAACAGTAACCATCTATTCGCTCTCAAATTCCTTTTACATTTTCTCCCTGCTTCTGCCACTCAGCGGCACCAACAGCTTTCTGGAGCAGCTCCCCTGCTGCCCATGGAGTGGCCATGAGATGATGTAAGGGCTGGAGCCACTGCTGATCTTGACACCCGTGGCACTCGATTTCTGGAGCCAGGCCCTTGAGAGAGAAGAGAGGCTGATCAGAATTCCAAAAACCTTTATTTTAAAAATCAAAAGCTAAAGTCTGAGGGATGAGGTCATAAAGTTAATCCACATATAATGCATCAGAAAAAGAACTTGTTTGTTTCTATCCAAAAGGGGATAAAGACAAAGACGGTAGGGGACTGGCATGAATTTACTAATAGTGTGTTCCTGAGGGGGCTGCAGGCCTGACTCACTGCTGAAGTCAAAACTCTAGGACAAACACAGGCCCATGGGGGCCACAGGTTTCCAGAGGGGCTGGGTCCTCCTTCTGCTCCCCCTCTTCAAGGGCAGCAACACCAGCACTTCTCCAGATTCTCTGGGCCTTGGAGTTCTGTGTGCCCCATCGGTGCACAGAAAAGCACATAGAATGGTTTCATTTCCCAAGATGGAAGCAGAGGACCTGAAAAGGAACCAGAGGGCATAAAGTTCAGGGTGAAGTGAGAAGTGGACCTTTAGAGGCCACACAAGGGCCAAATGAAGATCACATGAATGTGTCACATAAGGTGAGGCCAACAAAACATAGATAGCCCAGGCTGCAGGCCCAATCCCTGGTGCCAAGAGACACAGAGGTCCTCCCCTACCCTGGTGTGGTATCTCTACTGCAACCCAGAGCAGTAGGGAGAAGAGAAGGGAGAGGACCTGAAACTGTTTGAGCCCTATTTTGATCACATTTACAGCAGGAAATGCCTGGGTTACTTTAGTGGGTTTCAGGGAAACAGGGCAGGTAATATAAAGGACTCTTTAAGTCCTTCAGACTTTAGCTCTGAATAAAACAGCTCCCCAACTGCTTTTAATGACATCAATCCTTTGACAATTCAGGTCCTATTGTGCTTTTAAAAAAAAAAAATCCCATATTATAAATTTGTCTGATTGTTTCCTTGAGGTGTTGCTTAATTTTTCCCCCATGGACGATGTCTTAGTTACTTTTCTTGTTGCTGAGACAAAACACGCAACACCCAAAGTTAAAGGGGAAAGGTTTATTTATCTCACAGCCTGTAGAGCTTTCGGTCTATAATCGGCTGGCTCCAAGGCAGGGTGGCACATGGCAGAGGGACAACTGTTCATAGCTGAAGAAGAGAGCAAAAGCAACAAGAGAGAGAACATGCCCCTTACGCTGTATGGAGGCTACCCACCCTAGCATGGCTGTAGTTCTTAAACCCTTAATCCTAGGCTTGCACTATGAATCAATCACACACTCCAGATTCAGCCACCTCTGAAAAAGCCCTATGACCACTTGAGGGTTTAGGGGGACATCTAGACACAAACCATAACAGGCTACTAAGGTTCTCTAAATCATGCTCTGAAAATGTACATTTTAAAGTTCATTTTCACAACATATAATAAGAATGGTATGGATTTACTGTAATCTAGGTAAATGCACTAATGATTACATGTATTATCTTGTGGGATCCTTACAGCAATCTGTGAGGATGACATCTTGACATTTTTACTCTATCCATCTTTCATACGAGGACACTGGTCTTCATTCAGTCACTCTTTCAATACTATAGAAGAAATACTTGTACTGAGCATTTCACCCTCCTCCATTTCCAAATTCCAAACACATGATGAGTCTCACACCCATGTAACCAAATAGAACAATGTCTCTTTCAGTGTAATGTCATGCTTCTCTAAACTCTCAAAATGAAGCACAACCTCTCTGCCTCAGTACAGATTCAGAAACATGAATAATGAATGAATGTAGGCATTAGTTATCGGTGTAGTAATGGCTGGTACATAGGGCACACAGTTGAATTAATGAATAAATTAATGACCATAGATTGGGACTTTAACTGAACTCTGGAGATCTGAAGTTCCTTATAATTCAAGACTTGTGAGAGAACAACGAACAGGATTGACTGTACTATCTGGCACATAGTCATTCCTGAAGAAGACTGGTACATCTTCTGAATGACACCAATGATCTCATTGTAATTTCATAACCCTTTTGCAAGTATCACAAATCTTTCAAACAATGAATTGCAACAAATTATCAGATGGATACTTAAACTCTTGCCCCAGATTCCTGTTTTCTAAGACCTTTTTTCTCTGAAAAAAATATATTTTCTTTCTACTGTCCCTACCACCTTGGCTCCTTAGAAGATAACTTAAAAGAACGAATACAAGCCAACCCTGCATGTAGCAGGAGGGTTTGTGAAAGAACAATCAGTGAGGTAAGTTTCTCTCATAATTTCCAGGAGAAAGAGATAGAGACACCCACACACTAATCATGAGCTCCTTTCTGCCTTCCAGGTCAGGTGACAGCAAGTCAGGCTTTAATAACCATGGGGTGGATGTTCTCTGCTCATGTTGGCTCAGAGCAGTGACTACGTATTGCTCACAACCAGAGAGGTATTTATGCATCAAACTGTGCACTTTCAGAACATTAAAAATATTTTGTTTTTATTTTCTACTGTGAATAGCAAAAGAGAATAAAAATGCGGGAATACTCCCCATGTTCTTTGATCGCTGTTTCTCCTGCAGTTCCTATACAGAAAAGGTCTCCAGGCTTGATTCACTGATGTTCTCTGCCAGAGACCTGAAAAGTGTCTGCTTAGGTGCTTGGTAAAGCCAAGCTGAATAAGTGAAACTTCTTGGGCGAAAACAAGGTATAAAAGAAGACTTAGCATGAACGCAAATAGCCCACTCAATTTCATCTACCTTGTTTGGCTTTCGACAGAGCAATCTAGACTCATGCTCATTCTTTTTCTTGATAAATATTCCCAGATGAGCAACTAAACCTGCCCTGTTGGCATTCCACTAATCATCAAGCACTGTAGTGCGTATAAAAATTCTGGGTTTCAGGTCTTTGCTCCTAGAAATTCTGATTCAGCAGACCTGGGATTTTGCTCAGAAATCTTATCTTTTAAATACTGTTAGGGATGATTCTGAGCAGAGACTTGTTTGGGAATCACAAATTTATAATTATTCGAGGCCAACAACAGGGTCAGCAGACTTTGAAAGAGAATTAATTCGCTGTGAGATGAAATGTTAGATGAACTCAGCTCTGAGCCACACAGTCAAAGCATCTCAGTCTCAGGTGCACAAGAGAATCACTGGGGAGCTTTTCAACAACAGGATGCATTGCTCTCTTTCCCAACTGCTGAAATCAGAATCCCTGTGGTGAGGCCAGAGCATTGTTAATTTTTTAGAGCTTCCCCAGAAAATCCCAGAGCAGCCAAAGTTGAGGATAACTGAGAGAAGTAAAGCCTGTTCAAATGCACATCAGTTTATAGTCACCTTTTGACAATTTTTGCAGTCATGGGGATGGTGTCTTCTAATATACCTTAGTGATAACCTATACTTTAGAAATTACTTATGGGCTCAATTTTACAGAGAAACTGATTCTCAGAAAAATAAAAGTGTGCTGTGGAGTTGGCACAACCGCACATGAGGCACTGGCTTGCAGGTTACAGTACAGTCACAGGGTGGTGGTCTTCCTATTGTACCATATGGCTTGCAAACTCAGACAGGTTTACTGCTGAACTTGATCTTGCTCAAGTTAGAAGTTATTTAATCACTGCCTTTTAAAGATCTCTATGGGTCTCTCAATTTGACTTTGAGTGGCAGGTAGTGTCTACGATGGAGAGAAAGTTCCACACAATTGCATAGCCTTATAAAAGACAGACAAGATGGATTGATTTTCTAGGATGCTCACAATTTACATCTTATTAAAATATGATGAGAATAGAAAAAACCTCTAAATACAAGCAGTTAAATGAATCAAAAGCATGCAAGGAAAGGGATAAATGACTCAGGGAAAGAGAGAGCAAAAACAAGATAACTTGGTATATATATATATATATATATATATATATATAGGATCAGACTTTCTAATTTACTACAATCTGCGTTCTCTGAATCTGACTACATTGGGTATAATTATTTCTATCTAAATAATTTTGCAAACTTGCAGCATAATAACTCAGGATCACAAATGAGAATCAGATCTGCTGTGCTCAAAACACAGCAATAATTATGTTCTTGAGTTGGTATAGCTCCGTACAGCTTGGTGCAAAGCAATTTGCTTTTTTTTCTTGGTGCAAAGCATATTAACCTGTGGAAATTACAAACCTTGAAGTGCAAGAAAAGTCTGTATTTCTAATGGGAAAATACCGAATTTGGCCTACTGAAAATTCCAATCAAAGTGAGGTAACTGGCACTGGGAGGCCTCCCTGCTGCAAACTTCTGGTCACTGACAAGGTCATAAGCTTTCCACATGGAAAACAAGAACTTTCAGTGGATAAGATATGAAAATGGCTACCTATGTCCACGAAAGAGAGAAATGTTCAGGAGTGACTAGAGCCTTTAAAATCTGCCAAGGTTGATTCCTGTGGTTTTAGTCATTCATACTCATGCTATCTATTCTCTTCCATGAACATACCATAACTTTTTACCAGCTCCGTTGATTAACTCCAGGGAGTGGTCCGGTTTGTGGGGAGCTGATGGAATAAGACTGAAGGAAGAACCTAGTGGGTTCCTACTGCGTTTGTGATGCTTTGATTAAACTGGATTGTTACGGTTTGTGTCTGGATGTCCCCCCAAAGCCTCATGGGCTTCTGGAGTTTATGACTGATCCATGGTCCAATGCTGGGATTATGGGTAGGACAGCCACACCAGCCCTGGGGCAGGTAGTTTGCACACAGTGTAAGGGAGGGAAAGAGGCTGCTCGCTGCTGCTTCTCCCTTTAGCTCGTGCTGCTTTTGCTGTCTTCTGCCGCCATGAGCTGCTGCCCTCTGCCATGTGCCACTCTGTCTTGGAGCCATTCGAATATGGACTGAAAGCTCCCCAAACTGTGAGCTAAATAAACCTTTCCTTCCTTAATTTTGGGCATCAGATATTTTGTCTCAGCACCTAGAGAAAAGTAACCAAGCTATGGACCATAGTGGTTATTTTGTTCTCCATATCTTTTGTATATCTCATATAATTTATAATTTCTTTTAAGCAAGAAAAAGTACAATTCAAACAGATGACAGTGAAGTATTTTGGATGTTTCATAATCTTCACGTAAAAATATGCAAAGCAATTATGTAGTAAGCGAACATTCATGGGTAAGATTTGTGCCAAAACTAGATAACCAGGTATTCTTGCAATTTCTAAAATCCAAGCAGATGGAGAAAAAAACTCCAACAGCACCAGATTTCTGGCATCAGTGTGGGAGAAAGTAGCATAAAGAAACCAGAGAACAGGAAGACCTTCCCCAAAAGTCAGGAAGTCTTCACTATTGAACACAACATGCCAACCTAAGAGAAGAGTTGAAACTTGGACTTTGTCCAAATGCGTGATGCAGAAGACCTCTGTTAAGAAGGTTTGAAGGGTCTGAGGCTGTCTACCCTCTGTGGACTCTTGGAACTGACCCTCAAGACACCTGCCTAGGGCAGAGCTTCAGGTTGAGAATATATGCCATTAGAACTACAATCAACGTTGAGCAGAAAAGAGCCCTCAGAAATAGTAGGAAAAAAAGATAAACTTGTCAAGGTGGAGGAAATAGAGCTAAAAATAAATCAGAAATCAAGCGGCTATATTTTGAACACCACAGGAAACTAATAGAAATAAGAAATCTGTGCAGTTAGAAAGCTCTGTCTGAACCAAGCATGTTTGTAAAAGCCAAGAAAAGTAATTTCATTAAAAATGATATGAGAATACTATCAAGATTAAATCTCACACAATATTATAAGGAAATATAGATTGTGTAGCAGCATAATGTCTTTACAATGTACATATTCCAGAAATCCATAGTAGAAACAACAATTTCAAAATTCACTAAAAACACATTAAGAAAGCGACGTAGACAGAGCAACAACATACATCAGAATCAGAGAGATACAGAGTGAGGCACTGGAACTCAGTAAACAGAAATAAAAATCTAAAAATGTAATGAGAAAGGAATGCTTAAGGATGCAAAAGCAAATAAGCAAAGGGATACAATCTTAATAAAAATAGTAGGTGATAAGTACTATCTAAAAAAATAAAGAAGACAAATTCAATATAATGTAGTAATATTATATGAAGCTGTGGCATACAGATACTAGTAGTTCCTAAAGAAGAAAGCTAAAGGAAGGATATAGAATAAATAATACAAACTTGAACCCAAGGGAACTTCCCTGAAATAAAGTAAAATATACTGAAATAATTGAATAATAATTGAATAATGATTAATAATTGAGACAGAATGCTGTTGACCTGAAAGTATTGACAAGGAACAACCAATAAGAAGAGTTGGTTCAGTAAAGTTACTAGTGGCATTAAAAGAGAAAAAGAGGTAATCCTGTAGTTAATTCAGAATAAAGAAAATGTGATTTTAGAGGAAAAGAAAATTAGATAATTATGAAGTGATGTTTTCTAGCACCATTTTATGCCAGAATGAAATGAAGAAGCCTATTTAGGATATTTAAAGCAGGAAATTATGAGCCAGTATTTTATGACACATCAAAGCTGATCTTCAAGCATAAAGAGCACAGACAAAGGCTACCCAAATAAAAGAACTCAGGAATGTTGCTCATATGAGATCTTCCTATAAAATCTAGTAGAAAAGAAAGTCCAGACAATGAAAATTGATGACAGTTTTCCCCTTGAGGACTAGCATTAAGTATACATTTCCTTGAAAATGAAAACTAATTTAGAGTTAAAAAGAGAGCCACCACAGTATAAAATGGCTATAGCTAGAAAATAAATATATTGAATGAATTAAAAGGTTTTCTATAATTATAATGGTGGTGAATGTATTAGAATTGTAGTCATCAGATTCTAGCATGTGTAAGTGGGGTGGAGCCAATGACTAATCATAGGATATTCTAATTTATCAGACCCTGAGTCCTATAGAGCCCATATTCAGTGTAAAAGGAAGATTAAAATGAAATATAATAGAGGTCAAATTGAAATCCTACTGCCTTGAATGTAACTTGAAAATATCAGTAGAACTCCCAAGTTATTTTGTCATTCTTTATTTGGTGGTTGGAAAAGTAATACCAATGTATCTCACTTCTAACTCCATCCACTGTAGTTATAAAGGCCCAGCAGTAACGATAATTCCAAGAATGCAGATAGTAGCGCTGAAACACTGATTCCCAACAAAAGAAATTGGGGCTTAGAGAAATAATTGATTCTAGGTCTGGAGCAGGAGATGTAGAAAATTAATCTGGAACATCATGTAATACCAGATAGCAAGGAAGCTAATAAGACTATTTCCACTGGACAAATATAAGACCATTAAAATGAGCTTCACTAAGAATAAAAATAGCAGTGCATTGAACTCCAAGTGATATGTTTAAATCCATGAATGTATAATGACTTTTTAAACAACCATTTGTCACCTTTAGGAGGATGACAGAAACCAATTTATTATCTTGAATGCTGGAGAAAAGAGAGAGAGAAAAGAATGCTTTTCCTCTAAGAACTGTGCTCCTGGATAACCAGGTAGTACAGTATGTAAAGAAAGTATCTCCAAAATTCCCCCAGTGAATACATGCAAAAAAAAAAAGAAAAAAAACAGGCAAAATCATAATGTCATCATTTTCTAACCCCCAGTAAATTAATGAATCCAACCATGAGACATTATGGCTGCTAAAACAAAGAGTGTGATTTAAAATCAGATTCTCTCCTTCTGGGGAAAGAGCACAACCTGTGGTCTTGGGAAAGAATCCAGACTGACTTAGATCCACCCTTGGGGACCAGCCACCCAATTCCAGGAAATACAGAGTACCTGGAATATACCGAACCTCCACAATCATGCAATTAGCAAAGCCCCATCCGTGGAGTCTGTAATTCAAATTGCCTGGGTTTTGCATAACAACAAGAAAAGAATTATTCAAAACTTTAAAACCATATCAAATTTCAAAATATGGGCAAGATTAAGCTATAATGTCTAAAGACAACCTGCATAACAAAAACACAAAGGCACCCAAGGAGGTGATCATTGTTAAAGTTAGTGATACTTTCACAGCAGGGAAAGACTGGGCATATGGAAGGACTTATAAACTGACCAACAGAGATCTGTTACTTGACTGAGGTGATGGCTACGAGATTATTTGGCTAAAATAATTCACTAAGCTACTCAATATGTAAATGCATCAATGGTAAAAAGAAAGAAAAAATGCAGTATTTGACATTAGGCTGCCTGGGATTAAAATCATATCTCTCACACAGAATAGCTACTTCTCTTGGGCAAGTTGCTTAACTTTGCTGTGACTTCATTTTTCCCATTGTCCAAATGGAGTCCAACTTGCTGGGTAGTGGTAAAAAACGCTTCTTCTTTCCATATTTTTGTCAAGATGGAATAAAATGTGACAACGTAAGTAAGTTTCACTGAGCCTCGCTGACTAGCATGAAATGAGACCTGGAGGGATGATTTTGGAATATGAATGTAGATCCTTAATGTTGAGAGACAGCTTTTCTTTGCAACAAGAGCTTTGGGTCTGTCGGGCGTACCCTTAGTGATAATCTTAAAACAGAAATAAAAGTGACACCAGTGAACCTGGGTGGTTGTGACAACTGAGGGAAAGGAAAACCACAGACATGTGACCTGTCCATTTCTCCACCAAGAGAACTAGAGCCATTGCCGTCCTGGCCATGGGAGTGTCACCCACATATTTAATGGTAGATAGAAGGACTCACCATGTCCCGGTGGTCACTCCAGTCTGCTCAAATTTTCATGTTGGCTTATTTTTCAAACAGATAAGAACAAAGTATGATGGGAAACCATTACTGATCATTTGCTAGGATTTGGATACAGTATGAGACAATCTCCTTGGCTCAAAGAAGTAGTATTACCATCTCTGCTTAGGGATGGAGAGATGGCCACATAGAAGACAAAGCCACAGACTCAGGTCCACAGTCACAGAGGAATAGAGGCAGGATTCAGTCCCAGGCTGTCTAGCAACGTGGCCCAGCTCTTCATTTCTAAGAAGTCCTGGCGAAAGATATGAGATGAAAAGGACAAGCTATTCACTCTTTACCCACCCTTTCCCTCGCTGGATCCTGGCCAATGAGGAGACTGAGCACACTTTGCTGGAAGGACACAAGGTCACCTTGCAGCCCTCACAGCTCCAGCCGGCCTCAGATCAGGGCGCCTAGGAGCCGTGGCCTTATCTCAGCTCTTGGGAGAGTTTGCTGTTCTTGGAATCTCCATGGGGATGGAGAAACAGCATCCCCAAGGCTTGGCTCTCCCAAAGGTAACAGTCACCATCACTGTTACCCTGCATTGTGACATTTCAGCAGACTGCTGCTGTGTAAAAATGGATGGACTCTGCATATTGTTTTTACAGGAAAATTGTGATTCTAATTGATCACTTCTCTTGAAAACTAGGATGGAAATAGCCCAGAAATTAAGGGTTTAGATATGGACGACCTCCAACCCTTGGCTAGCTAGATGATCTTGGGTATGGTCCCTAAGTTTTTGTGTGCCTCAGTTCCTTCACTGATGAAAAGGGACCAATGCTGCTTACTTCATAAAATTGATGGGAAGGTTAAACATAAGCGTTTATTTATTTATTTTTATTTTAAAGATAAAAGGACAACAACATTAACAAACACATACACTTACAAAATAACACAAAAACAATACATGCAATACAGAATTTCAGACAAGGTGACAGGAAATTAACAATGGTTGTTTGTTATGGTTGATACATTGTGTCAACCTGGGGAGACTAGAGGTTTGGCTGAGTGACTCAGCAGGAAGCCAAGGTGCTTACTTTGTACACATTCTGAGCCTGTGGAAGCCCAGAGCATGGAGATTGTGTGAGAGGTTCATGCCCCCTGGGTGAGGGTAGGCTATTTACAATGTAAAGGAAGAGAAGAGGCTGCTTACAGCCATTCCTCCCTTTTGCTGGTTGTTTTTACTGTGCTCTGCTGCCATGAACATTTGCCCTCTGCCATGTGCCACTCTGCCTCAGAATCAGCCAAGTATGGACTGAAACCTCCACAAACTGTAAGCTAAATAAACCTTTCCTTCCTTCATGTTGAGTGTTGGGTATTTTGTCTCAGCAACCAGAGAAAATAACCAAGACACTGTTGTATTATGTATTGATATTTTGAACTGTTTAGCATATTAGGGTCATAGTAAGTGCTCAAATAAATACAGCTATTATTATTTTCTTAATGAGGTTTAAATTGTGAAGTCATGATATGCCCTACCTCTTAAATGCCCTTCAAAGTATTGCAAAGAAATCTGTGGGCCTTAGCACTGACTCCAAGAGAGAACCCATCCCCCAACTCCCCAGGCGCCACCTCTGCATGCTCCCACTCAGCATTTAGGATTGAACCCAAGGGTGTTCTACCGCTGAGACCTTTTTATTGTTTTGAGATAGGTTTGTGGTAGGTTTCTGGGACTACCCTTAGACTTGTGATCCCACTGCCCTAGCCTCCCAAATGGCTGAGATTACCAGCATGAACCAAAATGGTAAGTCTTATATTTTATATTTAAGAATCATGTGATTTTTACATTCCATCTCTATATCCTGTAAGGGAAAATACTTATATTTTAAATCTAAGATAAATGGTTAATATGTGTCATGGCTTATATCTAGGTGCCCCCCTCAAAGCGTCATACAGTCATGGGTAGGGCTTTTCAGAGGTGGCTGGCTCTAGGCTGTGTGATTGTGGTACTAAAGTTGTGACTCAGGGTGCCCCACCTTGGGTGTGAGTGCTACCTAACCTGGATGGAATATAAGGGACAGAGAAAAGGTTGCCGCTGGTTGCTTAGTGGTGCTGCTGTTTGCTGCTGCCTGCTGCCTGCTCTGCAATGCACTGTTTCTCCTCTGTGAGGCCCCTCTGCCACGCCATCCTCTCTGAGAGCCAGCTGAGCACAGATTGAAACCTCCACAAACTGCTCAGTAAGTATTTCCTCCTTTAACTTGTTGGTCTTGGGTATATTGTCTCAGCAATGAGAAGAGTAACTGGGGCAACATGGTAAAATGTAAACATTCTTGAAAATAGCAAAAATAAAGGGACTATTAGCCCAGTTTTAAAAATAGATACCAAACACAGTTCAGACTAGAAGAAAGGTTCAGTGGCCACTTGATATATGAGAAGTCCCACAACAGTCACAGGAAGAGAAAGACAAGCAAACACTATATTGACATATTTTTTATTACTTACAAATTTGAGGAAAATGTAGATATTGAACAATACATCCTGTTGGACAGCCTATGGACAAATAGGCTCTTTTACATTTCTGATGGGAGTACACAACAAATAAAATTGTTGTATTTGCCCTTGGCCAAGTTCTCTCCTCTCTGAAAAGCTAACTTGGTTATATATCTCCACAAATACAAAAGTGAATACTTTGAACTTTATGAACTGTGCCATCTTTTGCCGTAGTATGCTATTTGAATCCCACCAAGTCCCATTAGCGAGAGACTGGTTGAGTAGATTATGATGTGCTCGTGCAGAGGCTTTGGTATCCATGAAAAAGTAAGTAAGAGAGGATTTCTGGGAAGTGGTTTGAGGTGATTTCATGCATTTGTTGTTACATAAGAAGAAAGCAAGGTGCAGACTGACATATTTAAGTGCTACTGTGGGGTAAAAAAGAAGGAGAAATAAAAGAGTTTATGAGTTCGTCTACTTTTGAAATGAAAATCCTACAAGAATAGCTGGGAGTGAATGAAAATTGTTTAATGAAATGAAGATGAAAGTGCAACTTCTCAGAGAAAATCTTTTTATATAGTCTTGGCCTTTCTTCTTCGCTGTACTGGGGATTGAACCCAAGGCCTCTGCACTGAGATCTGTCCCCAGTCTTCCTTTTTTATTATTTTGAGGCAGTATCTCACTAAGCTGGTAAATGACCCAGGCTGGGTTTAAGCTTGCAATCCTCCTATCTTGGCCTCCCCTGGCATCACCATGCCTGGCTAATAGTTTTGATTTTTGAATCCTAAAAATATTTTACATATTCAAAAAGTAAATTTAACCCAGAATGAGGAAAAACTGAGATCAAACAGAATCAGTGAAATGAAATGCATGTCGAATTGTCAAAATAGCCACAGGAAGTAAGTACCTCTGGTGAAACTGAGCACAGTACTCTGATGTTCCATACACAGTGAGATCCAGAACCTGGAGAAGGCTAAAAATTTCTGGACTTCACTTAGCAATTTCATGGATAGATGTTGTGTTGGTATTGTTGTTTTGAAACAGATTAATGTATATCTTAGGACAAAACAAATATGAAATACACTCTATTAGTAACAGAGATAGCATTGTAAGAAAAAAGAGATCAATCTAAAGTAAAAAGATGTTCCAATAAACCTGCTTTGGCATATGAGAATCAGTTGCCAAAGGTGGAAGTTGCTATGGTAAGAAAGGAAGAGGCAAACGAATTCAGGGTTGCTCACAGTGCATTTATTAGGGATTTCTGGAAGGAGGCCTGTTGGGCAGCAGCTAGATAGGGTAATCCTTGTACTCTTAGGCAGGAGGAAAGGATTGATATGATCACAAAGGTTGGCAGTGGGCAAGCAGAATGTACCTGATCTTTCTCAAAAGCTATTAACCTGTCCAGTGTGAGTTAAGAAGTTTTCTGCATGTCAATGGCCAGCACAGCATGCTCAGCTGACCTTGTTCGTACTGCAGGCTTTGGAATGCATGCCAGGGTCACCTTGGGGGCAGAGAAGTGGTTACAACCATGGTGGTGCTAGGCATATCAACCCAATCCCTTTCTAGTCTGCACTTTTAAATTTGGATGGGAATGTCAATATTAACTTGTGATTTAAAAAAATCATACCTTTGGCTATCAAAAGAGCCTCAAGGTAGTGATATTTCAGTACAAATAAATGTATTTAGTACCCAGATCTTGGTGTCCAAATACCATTTCCTCCTAAAATAGAAATAAGGTTTATTGGTTTGAAAATTATGAGTATAGATAAAAAAATGGATGGTAGATGTGGGATATCATTTGAACCAGAAAGCATAGAAACATTCAGACTAAAAGGAATTTATCAAATGACACTGAGCACATCGTCAAACACCACTGGTTAAATGTGGGGAAATCTGAACTTTCAAAAAAAGAAAAATTCTTATTCATAAATATAAGTCCATGAATCCATAGTGACTAAGAGGGGGATGGGAGAGGAGTATAATTTTTCAGTGTTGGAGTTTGCTTGACTCCCAACTACTCACTCTGAAAACTGGCCATTGTAGAGGAAAAGAATGCACTGCACATTTTTTGAGAAACTATAGTCGTCTCTAGTTTATACTGGGAGGTTAATTCCTTTAGAAAAATGCCAGCTAATCAATGTAGAAATAGCAGTAAAATAGAAAATCACCATTTTGTAGTCCTCAAAAAATAACTGGCACAGGCAAGCAAAATCAAATCACACATTCTGAAACGCTGGGGAAATAATGTCTGAATGGCACCAAAGTATGCCCTTGTGGATTGTTGCCTGCTCGCTAGGGAGAAAACTGATGTTTATAAGGACAGATATCTCTGTCATTGCTTAACCAAGTGATCAGACTTAGCATCAGTAAGAAGGACTCAGAATGACATCTTGGGCCTGTTGATATGATCTAATATGACCTACACAATTATCACTCTGAAGCACTCTTTCCCAAAATGTTTACCCAAAATCTAACTAAGTCCTTAGACCTAACTGCCAGTGTATAGCAAACTAAAAAGTTGAAGGAACATATCAATGTCACAGGAAATATTTATACAAATCCACAACATTATATGATTTTTATAGGATACAGCAAAACACCATGCTTACTCACTATTAACAATTCACATCTTGTACTGAGGCAGAGGTGCTGTGCCCCTTGTTGGGAGGCTAGAGCATTTAGGACGTGACTTTATCCTCAAAGACGCTGTTCTGTGGTGGAGAGCACAGATGTGAGTATAGTAGTGTGCTTGGATTGTCAAGGCAGAAAAGACTTAAATCTTCACCCAAATCAGATACAGAAATACAAATACCACATGTTGGCACTCAGTTTTGGAAGCCATTAAGCCAGCTTCATGAAAAATGATAGGGAATATGGTTCCTATACATACAAACCTATGATAAAGTTTAATTTATAAATTTGCCACAGTCACAGGTTAACAGCAACAGTAGAAATAGGAAGGATAGGGCAGGGGGTATGAGAAGAAATTCAGTAAGAGGCACCAAAAAAGATAAGAGAGGAGGAATTATTTCTCATTCTTCTTTAGCACCATGGAGCAACTGTTAGTTAAAGCAATCTATGATACATTTCAAAGTAACTAGAAAAAAGAGTAGGAAATTCATTGTACAAACATGATTAATGATTGAAGAAATGAAAATGTTTATTAGCCTGATTTGATTATTACACTTTGTAGAATTACAATCATATACTCCTTAAAGAGGTACAGGTAGTCAGGCACATGCTTGCCTATAATCCCAGCACTGTGGGAGGCTGAGGCAGGAGGAAGGCAAGTCTCAGCCAGCTTGGGCAAGTTAGTAACTTAGGAAGACCTTGTCTCAATATGAAAAATAAAAGGGCTGGGATGTAGTTCAGTGGTCTGAAGGCACTGAGTTTGACCTAAAGACTGAAAAAAAAGTCACCCGGAATTCACTATGAAAGAGATATGGTAAATGCAAGACTGAACACAACCATTTCCTAAGGTTGTTGATGTCAGCTGCAGGCTTTCCTTGGTCTATTACAAAGGATATTTGTTATCTAGTTAACAGTGTATTCCCCTGATTTCACTTGGATGAGAAAATTAAGCATGCATATAAAAGTCAGGGAAAAGAATCCATGAGATCAAATACCAGAAGACTGGATAAGAGTAGACAACCAATTAAAACAAACAAAATATTAAAACAGTAAAAGGGGCATGTACTGAAAAGCAGGACCAGTTACCTGAAATATAATTGCCAAGGACGAGAGATAGGCAAGATCACCCCCAGATCAGTTTGGCAATGTAGTTTCCAAAGGACCCCCAACCACGGTCAGTCTCCCTTATCTGCAGGGATACACCCTAAGGCCACTGGTGACGTCTGCAGCTGCAGATGGTGCCAAGCCTTGAGCACCCCATGGTTTTTCCTATACACACAAACCTGTAATAAAGTTTATTTTACAAATCTGACACAGTAAAAGATTAACAACAGTAACTAATAATGAAATAGAACAAGTATAATAGTACATTATAATAAAAATTGTGTGAATATAATTTCTTTCAAAACTTATTATAGTGTACTCACCGTTCTCCTTGAGATGATACAAGACTTACATAATGAGATAAAGGAAGATGAATGACATTGTGATGTGGTACTACAAGCTATGACAGAAGGGATACTTGGCAAGTACTGCAGTTCCATGATAGCCCACCTGATCATTGAGATGGTTACCAAGTGACTTACAGGTGGGTGGTGCATACAGCGTGGATCCGCTGGACAAAGGGATGATTCGCATAATGCATGGGATGAAGTGGAGGAAAAAAAATCCTTGTGCAATCATTTATTCTGTGGTCTTGAGAAAGTGAGCAAACACTTCCAAGAGGAAATATAACAAAAGTGTCAGAATGCCTTACTTGTAAATTGCTATGAGAATTCTATAAGACAATACATGTAAGACGCATAGCACAGGTTCAAGATTCAATAATTAAGCTTTCTTATTCTGCCTCCCACTCTCACAAAGTCTTAAAAGTCATGGAATTTGTGGAGAATAGTCATTAGCTATGTTGTTCACCTTTCTGTTGGTGGGACAAAAATACCTGACATGTATAATTTAAAGGAGGAAAAGGTTGTTTTGGCTCAGTTTCAGAGGTTTCAGTCTGCCAAAGCTCCATTGCTTTAGGACTGTGGTGAGGCAAAAACTATGATGGCGGGAGGGTGTGGCAGAGGAAAATGGCTTGCCTCACAGCAGCCAGGAAACAGAGAGATCAAGAGAGCCAGAGAATAAGAGGCTGCAGATAGAATGTACCAGTAATGGTAAACCTTTCAGAGATTTCAATGATACAAACAACCCACTGTGGCATGCATGCCATATGTTCACCACCACTGGGATATGCCCTTCGGTGTCATGCCCTCATTGATCTACTTTCTCTAACCAGGCTGTACCTACTAACAATGGGTTCAGCTATGAACTCTCTGATGGATTAATCCACTGCTAAATATAGCACCCACCTAAACTAATAATCTTCCAAAACACCCTCCTCTGAGCACATGAATCTTTGGGAATACATATTAAATCCAAACATAACATAGCTTATCACAGCTGAAGTAACAAGTTTCATAACACCTGCCACTTCCAACTGGTTGACAAGGTTCTAGGAGTAAAATGTGGGGGAACATTTAAAAATATTACATTAAGATAGACTCAAACTCACAGATGTACTTAAAACCTGTGTGCTTGAAACCAACAAAGTTGTTCCCTATAGCATATTCAGTGATTTTTAGAATTGATTTCAGATAGGAACATGTAACAGTGTCCGAAAAATTCTGGCATCTAGGAAAAGATGCTACTTCCTTTTCTTACTCCTTTTCTACATATTTGATTGGATGGAGATAATGATAAAGGAATGGAATCAATTACAGTTTCTGAAGTTGTTATTTCCTCGTCTAGAGTGAACAATGACTTTTTGTGTTGAGTAAGTACAAAAATCACAAGGCAGTAATTAAGTCTATCTGCACCCTGATTCTCCTTTCCTGGGAATGTATCTTATATACATGCAAGAGCAGGTAAGGGCAACTGATAGTATGAGAGTGTCTTGGTTACTTTTCTCTCGTTGCTGAGACAAAATACCCAACACCCAAAATGAAGGAAGGAAAGGTTTATTTAGCTTACAGTTTGTGGAGGTTTCAGTCCATACTTGGCTGATTCTGAGGCAGAGTGGCACATGGCAGAGGGCAAACTGTTCAGGGCAGCAGAGCACAGCAAAAACAACCAGCAAAAGGGAGGAATGGCTGCAAGCAGCCTCTTTCCTTCCCTTACACTGTAAACCCCCAACCCCCACCCAGGGGGGTGTAGTTCTCACACAAGGCTCATGCCTTCCTCTTCCACAGGCTCAGGATGTATACAAAGTAAGCACCCTGGCTTCCTGCTGAATCACTCAGCCAAACCTCTGGACTCCCCAAGTTGACACAATGTATCAACCATAACAGAGAGTTAATTTTAATTGTCAACTTGAATGGCTTGGGTAACTACCTAAGAGATTAGCAAAGAACACTTCTGGGTGTGTCTGGCTGGGTCATGGAGGCATGACTTTGAGCTCTATATCTGATTCCTCTGGTGGTGGTCTCCTGTTTTGCTTCTGGGCCACCATGAAATAAGCAGCTCTGCTTTCCTATGCCCTACTACCACCATATTCCTGCCTTAACACCAGCTGACCATGGACCAAGCCCTCTGAATCGATGAGCCAAATAAACCCTTTTCCTTTAAATTATAGGCATCAAGTATTTTTGTCCAGCAATAGGAAAGCTGACCTGTACAGGTAGAGAGAGGAGTTTAGCCTTCCAACTTTTGTGTATGATTCTCTCTGAAGTTACTCTTAATTGAAACCCATGAGGGGAGGGTGCCGAGTATCAAGTAACCCACTCACCTCCCTTTGCATGCCAAACTCAAGAGGACACAAGCTGACCTGTGCCCAAATTTTAAAAATTTATGTCTTAATGGATTGTTTATAGCACAGCAATACAAAGGATACAAAGTTATGTGTTTTAAGAACATGTTTAAAAATTCAAACCAGACAAAAAGTACTCAATTAAAATATAAGTCTTCTACTGAAGACTGCTAGTCTTGGAAGAAGCCACTGTTAGCAGGTCCTTTTAGATATTTTCAGACATTCTCTGTGTAGATAAAAGAAACATACACACATGTTTATCTATTTTTTACACAAATGGCAGCATGCCACACACTGTAGAATGCTTAACACTGCTTTAAAAATATTTTCTATTGTGAAATAGTCACACTCACAGAAAAATACAAAAAATATAAACAGAGTCTAAGGAATTATGACAAAATAATATAACTACCATCCATATCAAGAAACAGCACATGACCACCAGGAAGTGTAACCATTAATACAAGAACCTTTTATGATAGTCACTTTCATGTTTTTCTTATAATTTTATAATACAAAAATGCATCTCTAACATTATCATTTAATGTTGCCAGCATTTGAATTTATTATACATGGACAAATGCAATATCTAAACTTTTGTATGTGGCTTTGTTTTCCTAAATGTTATCTGTGAGGTGCACTAATGTTATTTCCATAGTTTTCATTCACTGATCTACAATGAGTGATCAAAAATATAGTGAATGCTTCAATTTTTTTAAAAATAAAGACACGTAAATATTGATCCCTTTCAAAATACTCTCATTTGCTTCAAACACATTTGTCCCATCATTCCTTGCATTTTCTTCAGTAATTCTGAGAGTCCTCTACCTGAGTGTCTTTCTGAGGTATGATAAAAAAAATGCAGTGAATGCTGTTGCCCTGTGTCCCATCCATATTATTCACTGTAATTGGCAACATAAAACTTCTGGCTCATCAAGGTCCAAGTGACCATGAAAAAGATAAAAATTCTGAATCAATTTAGGACATCAACACAACCACAATAACACCACTACAGTTATGAAAGATTCTAGACCTGCTTCAGAAAGTAGCAAGAATAATGAGATACCTGTGTTTGAACCAAAGGAGAGCACTGGGGGGGGGGTACAGGTTGTAAAAACACCCCATATTTTTATCATACCTCATACAGTGGCTATGTAGATATATTTCATTGTATGGCCGTATGAAAATACGTACCCTTTCTAATGGGATGGGCTTTTGTGTCATCTCTAGTTTCTTACCGTTATGAAAAATGTCATCAATACTCAAGTTCATCTTCTCTGCATGCGCATACATTCCGATTGAATATATACACAGGAGAAGACTTGCCAGTCACTGGCAGTAGATGATGCTAGGACAGTTTCAAGGTTGCTGTACCAATTTATGTTCCCACTGGCTGTGCCCAGTTGCTTCAAATTCTTACCAAATCTAACATTGGAGATCTTTTTATATTTAACTATCTTGATAGCTATTGGTAGTTTAATTTGAATTTCCATAATTTAAAAATTTCTAAGGCCTCATGGTGTGGCTAAGTGATAGAACACTTGCCTAATATGCACAGGGCTTTGGATTTAATCCCCAGTGCTAAAAACAAAAGTCCTATGTGTTATCAGCTATTCAACTTTCCATTCTTGTGAATTATCTATTCACATTTCTTATCTATTATCTGCTGGGTTGTCTGTCTTTTCATTACTGACTTGCTGAAATTTTTAAAATATTGTGAATATTGCCTCTGTTTTATAAGTTGCAAATATCTTTTCCTCCTTTTTTATTTAATGTATTATGGATATGTCATACCAGGATATACAGATTAATCTTTTTTCAGGGACTCACATTGTGAAACATCTGTTTTCCCAGTCATTCATTATTTTCAAATGATAACTTCATTAATATAAGCTTTGTACCATATAATTCATACCTTTAAAGTGTACAATTCAATGTCACTTAGTATATTCACAGGATTTTACAATTATAGTCACAATATAATTTTAGAACATTTTTTTCTGAAGAAACCTTATATTGGTAGGTCTTTTGTGACTGTTTTCTTTCCTTAGCATGTCTCCAAGGATCATCCATGTGGTAGCATATATTGATACTTCATCCCTCTATATGGTTGACCTATATTCCATTGTATGAATATACCATATTTTTTCCATTTCCTCATCCGATAATGGACATTTCATCTAGACAATTACTATTCAAAGAAAGCTACAAGGAGCATAGCGTTCTGTAACACGCCATTTTACCTTCCAAGTAATCTAATGTAGTGATAATAGTGAGTGTTACACACTGAAATGTATTGAAGCCTTCAACCCTAGCACCTCAGGATGTGTTTGGAGACAGTGTTTTTAAAGAAATAACTAAGGTAAGATAGGACCACATGGGTAGTCCCTAATCCAGTTTGATTGATGTCCTTATAAGAAGAGGAGATTGAGACAGAAATAACACAGACTGAGCTACTGCCACGTAGTGTGAAGACACAGGGAGAATGACTGTCTATAAGTTAAGAGGAGAGGCCACGAAAGAAACCAAACATGCCAACCCCTTAATCCTTTTTTTTTTTAATTTAAAGAGAAAAGAACAAAAATGAAATAAAAGCAAAGACAAAAACAAAACAACACAAAAACTATAAAAACGATACAAAATTTCAAAACAAGATGATAGGAAATCAAAATTGGTTGCATTACTTTTTGTTATCTTCAAAGTAGTTGCTCAGATTCTCAGATATGGGTATGCAAGATTGATCAAACAACTAAACATTAATTGTTCCTTTTAAAAAACTAATAGAAATTAGTAGTACAATTATCTTAGCTATCTTGTGTGTGTGTGTGTGTGTGTGTGTGTGTGTGTTTCCCTCCCTTCTTTCTTTTCTCCTTTCCCTCTTCCCAGTTGTTCTTTCCTATTGAGCAGTTTCTTTCCCTTTCACAATATCTATTGTACCTTTCAGTTTTATTTACTCTTTCAGGTTCTCACACCAAGGAAACAATACAGTGTTTATACATGCGGGTCTGATTTATTTTATTTATGAATATCATCTCTACTTGCATCCATTTACCAATAAAACACTCATGTTTATCTTTCTTTATAGTGAAGTAATACTCTATAAAAATACATTTTTCTTATCCACTCCTCAGTTGCTGGGCATTTGGGCTGTTTCCAGCATTTAGCTATGACAAACTGTGCTGGTTTAAGCAAGGGTGCACATATATTACTGTAGTATGATGCCTTTAATTCTTCTGGGGAAATATCCAGGAGGAGAATGGCTGGGTTAAATGGGACCTCTAATCCTAATCCTAATATTCTGAGGGATCTCCAGACTGATTTCCAAAGTGATTGCACCGGTCTATTTTGCCACCAACAGTGGAGAAGGGTTCCTTTTCTCTCATAGCCCTTCCAGCATTTGTTGTTGGTTGATTTCTTGATAGTAGCCATTCTTACTGGGGTGAGATGAAATCTGAGTGTTGTTTTAATTTGCATCTCTCAAATGATCAATGATGTTGAATGTTTCTTTCATGTATTTATTTGCCATTTGCATTTCTTCATCTGAGAAGTATGTATTCATCTCAGATGCCCATCTTTGGATTGTGTCTTTGAATTTGTGGGGTCTGAGTTTTTTCAATTCTTTATATGCTCTAGATATAAGTCCTTTGTCTGAGGGACAGTTAGCTAAACTGTTTTCCCATTCTATGGGCTGTCTTTTTACTCTATTGGCAATTTCTTTTGAAGTACAAAAGCTTTTTAGTTTTTTAAATTTTATTTTAAAGAGAGTAGTAAATGAGAAATAAACAGCAACAACAAAAGAACAACAGCAGCATACCAGCACCACAAAATAAACAAACCAAAGCAAGAACATTTAAAGTGATACAGGGTTTCAAGACAAAATAGTAAGAATTAACAGTGGTTGGTATATTATATATCACTGTCCTCAACTACATTGCTCAGACTACCAGATGTAAGAATGGAAATGAACCATTAAAAAGAATAAGAAAATAATTACTAGAAAAAAACATTAGAGATAATACAGTTTCACTAGACAAGATGGTAGGCATTCATCATGGTAATTCCATTGCATATTGTTACCTTCAGATCATTTGCTCAGATTACCAGATATAAGCATGCAAAATTGACCAGAACATAAAAAATTTTAAGCATAAACTGTTCTTTTCAATATACCATCAGACATCAGCAACACAGTTATCACAGCTGTTCATATATATGTGGTAATATTTTGCCTTCCTTTTTTCTTTTTTCTTCTTTCCCTCATCCCAGTCATTCCTTCCTTAAAGCAATTTCTTTTCCTTTCATACCATTTATTGTATGTTTTGAGTTTTACTTATTCTTTGAGGTTCCTACACCAAAGAGACAATATGATGTTTACATATGTGGGTCCGATTTATTTCACTTATGTGTATGGTCTCTAGTTTCATCCATTTACCTACAAATGCCTTGAGTTTATCTTTTTTTTAATCACTGAGTAATACTACATTGTATTAAAATGCCACAACTTTTTTATCCACCTCAGTGGATAGGCATTTGGGTTGTTTCCAATATTGATCTACAACAAATTGTGCTGCTATAAACATGGGTGCACATATGTCTCTGTGGTATGGAAGAGCTGAGTTAAATGAGACTTCCAGTTCTAGTTTTGTGAGGAATCTCCAAACTGATTTCTGTAGTGGTTTCACCAATCTGCATTCCCACCAGCAGTGGAGTATGGGTCCTTTCTCCCCACAGCCTCTCCAGCATTTGTTATTGGTTGATTTCTTGATGATAGCCATTCTTTTTGGGGTGAGAGGGAATCTCAGTGTTGTTTTAATTTGCATTTCTTGAATGACTAGTGATGTTGAACATTTCTTCATGTATTTATTTGCCATTAGTATGTCTTTATCTGAGAAGTGTGTATTCATCTCAGATGCCCATTTTTGGATTGGGTCTTTGAATTTGGGGGGGCCTGATTTTTCAAATTTTTTATATGTCTTAGATAGAAGTCCTTTGTCTAAGAGGCAGTTAGCTAAAACTTTTTCCCAATTCGTGGGTTTTCTTTTTACTCTATTGGTGATTTCTATGGATGTGCAGAAACTTTTCAATAAGATGAGATCCCAGTTGTTGATTCCTTGAAGTATTTCCCATGTGGTTTGGTTTTTGTTCATGAACTGTTTGCCTACCCAAATGCCTTCAAGATTTTTACCTGCTTTCTCTTCCAATAAATTTAGTGTTTCTGTTTTAATATTTAGATCTTTGATCCATTTTGACTTTAATTTAGTGCATGGTGACAGACGTGGGTCTAGTTTTAGTCTTTGGCATGTGGAAAGTCAGTTTTTACAGCACCATTTATTAAAGAGGCTATCTTTCTTCCATTGAACTTGTTTGGCCCCTTTGTCAAAGGTAAGGTTACTGAGTGTGTTTGCACTTGTGTCTGTATCTTCTAATCTGTTCCATTGATTTTCAGGTTTGTTTCTGTGCCAGTACCATGCTGATTTTATCACAGTAGCTTTACAATATAACTTCAAGTCAGAAATTGTGATGCCTCCTGTCTTTCCTTTGTTTCCCAGGATTACTAAAAAAGCTTTTTAATAGGATGAGATCCCACTTGTTGACTCTTTGAAGTGTTTCCCATGCACTTTGGGTTTTGTTCATGAAGACTGTGCCTATCTTTATGTCTTCAAGATTTGAACCTATTTTGTCTTCCAGTGGATTTAGTATTTCTGCTTTAATATTTAGATCTTTGATCCATTTTGACTTTAGTGCATGGTGATAGACACAGGTCTAGTTTTAGTTTTTGGCATGTAGAAAGCCAGTTTTTCCAGCCCCAATTATTAAAGAGGCTCTCTTTCTTCCAATGTACATGTTTGGCTCTTTTGTCAAAGATAAGGTGGCTGAGTGTGTTTGCCGTTGAGTCCTCATCTTCTAAACTCTTCCACTGGTCCTCAGGTCTATTTTTTTGCCAGTACCATGCGGATTTTATCACAGTCACTTTGTAGTATAATTTCAAGTCAGGGGCTGTGAGGCCACCTTACTTGGTTTATTGCCCAGGATCTGCAATCCCATATCGTTTCTTGGCATTCACACTACATTCTCCTGCTGCCAAACTAGCAGGCACACAGGTGTGCATCCTCCCTAAGCAATGCTGGCATTCTAGCAAAAAGAAAGCTTTCTCTCTAGAAATCTACTCATTCCACAGTAAACCAAGGCAGTCTCTGCAAAACCATGGCTTTAAAGCCCAGAATCAGCAGGTGAGACTTTGAGTGCAAAAATTTACAATGGCATCGGATGACTGCCTGTATTTGTTGAAGATGAGAGATGGAGTAAGAATACTAGCATTTTATGTTCTTCCTGAGAGTTTCTATTTCTTCAGTTCTCTGTGAGCCAGGTAAATTTGCCCATACCATTTAATAAAAGAAAATCCACCATCTGTACATCCCATGCTGTTACATTGAAATAGGAAAGCCCTGATAGGAAAACTCAGCTGCGATGACAGTGTGTCTGATTTCAGCCTTTCCAATGTTAATTGGGGAACTTTCCTGACATGTAGCATAATGAAAGTGGAAACGACAGGTCTAGTAAATGATTGCATGTCACAGGCATTATCAGCAATGCTTAAGGTCTAGATATGCTTCTAGCTAATGATCAGGATGGTATTAAGAAATTAGCAAGAGCTAGACACTGGGGTCAGGCTACTGCACTGTGATGAAGTTGATGTAGTGTGGAAAGCAAAACACTATCGGTAAGGATTAAAAAGTGTCCTTTCAGCAGACAGAAAGGATACTAGTGAAGTACATCAAGTCAGAGAGTTCAGAACATAAACCACTCTCACAGAAACAGAACTGAGAAGCTATGACTTGTTTATTCCAATGCAAAACAAATGCAATGTTATAATTAAATGTTGATTATCAGGAAGAAATATGAGCATCATGAAGACATAGCCATCTTCACTATGTGATAATGGCAGGCTTCTGCCTTTGGAGATTTAGAATATAGTTGCCATAGACTGGACTATTAACCCTGCCTGTTTACTGTCTGTAATAGGATTCTATACATTTCAGCCCATTGTGGGTGACTTTGCAGATCCCTCCCACGGTTGGCAAGAGTATCTTCCTTACCCCATGATGTCGACCCTGGCTGTGTGACTTACTTTGGTGGATGGCATGCTAGTAGGTAGGGCATAAGCAGAGGCCTTATTTGTGCTAGTGCAGTTGGCTTATTCCCTTATGCTGCACTGCTATGAGAAAGCCATGCCCTGGTTATCTTGGGAGCAAGGAGCAGTGTGTGAAAAAGACCAGTACCCAACAGGCAGCTGGCAGCCAAGGGCAGCACATGCTAACAGGCCGTCTGTCTGAGCAGCATCTGGACTCATGGATCTACCCTACTGTTTGTAGCAAAGGATTTTTGTACCTAGTTTAATATGCTTTGTCTTTTTTAATAGTTTTACTTTTCATAAATGTCCCAAATCCCAATTTTACAAAAGTTCAAAATTTTAATCAGTTCTGTCTGTATTCACAATACTTTATAATCACAAAAGATGCATAAACATAAAATTTACCATTTTAATCTTTTGAAAGTGTCCGGTGGCACAAAGTAAATTAACATTGTGAAACCATCACCACTACCCATCCTCAGAACCTTTTAACCCTGCAAAATTGAAACTGCACCTATAAAATAAACATTCTTCCTTCTTTCCCCTACCTCCCTGCAACCACTATTTTACCATCTGTGTCTATGACTTGGGCTGTTGTATCTCCTGTAAGTGGAATCATACAGTATTTGCTTTTTTGTGACCATCTCATTTCAGTTCACACTGTCTTCGAGGCTGCTCCTGCAGTAGCCTTTTTTAAAGCCGCGTTGTCTTCTGTTTTGTGTCAAGATCACATTTTTGCTTCCCCATTCTTATGTGGGTAAACTTGGGTCCCCGCCACCTTTTGAAATACGCTGCTATGAAGATGAATGCATTGCCCCTGCTTTTAGTTCTTTAGTTGTATATTCAAATGGGACTTCTGGATATGGTAATTCTATTTTAATTTTTGAGGATCAATCATACTTTGTTTTGTATGCTTTACAAATTTTTAAAACTAGTTTTAAAACTTTGGGGAGGAAAAATGTCCATCCAATACCCAGGTTAGGCTGTCAGAGTTTAAACGAGGTAGCTAGATCAGCAGAGAGCTAGGAACTCACAGAAGCTCACACACCAGGGATCCATGGTATTGGCAGAGAGCTTTGTTTATTATGGTTTCGCTACAAAGCTTTAAAAGTTCAGTTAAAGAGACATTTTTCCTCTGCATCCTCTTCTGCATCCCCAAGTGGAAAAACCCTGCTTTGGGCACCCTGTCTCCATCCTCTGTGGTGCTCAGAGGTGTGTCCATTCTACCCTTGAGAGGCAGGGACAGAACTTCCAGATCTCCTCCTTTGTATCTCCAGTGATTTGCATAAGTCTGAAGTGCTTCACTGACACTCATTGGGGGACTCATTCCATGTGTCAGCTCAAAGCCTTGTGTCCCTTCCAACCTCTGTCACTGCCCCATCAGGTGTTGAAACAGCTGTCCCAAGGCCACCTCCAGTCTGGTTCTACTAATGTCCTGAAGCTCATGACATGATTGGAGTAATCCTTCGTGGAAGCCCTGTCCCATCCCTCTGGCCCTTGCTTCACTTCTGTGATCATTGTTTTTCAGCGTGCACCTCACTACTTTATGGAGGACTCCCCAAATTTGTGTCCTTTTTCATCAACTTGTCCTGAAAGCCTGCAGTCATGGAGCAAGTTGCATGCCTTTCCCATAACCCAGGAAGCTCCTCTGCTGGCTCTTACATCTACCTATCATGCCCTGCCATCTTGCTGACCTCCCAGACTTCTGTGTCTAGTGCCTCAGCAGAGGTTTCCACACAGAATGTCCAACAATGCTCTCTCGTTCCTCTGTCTCACCCTGTTATGTTTGGAATCCCCCTAAAGGTTCATTATGTTGAACTCTTGGTTGCTGAAGGGCTTTGGGGAGGTCATTGGATAATGAGGCTCTAACGTCATCATTAGATTAATCCAGAATCCACCAACGATGTACTTTTGATGTATTACTGGGAGGTGATGGAAACAGGAGCTGCAGTTTAGTTGGAAGAAGTAGGTCACTGGGAGTGTGACCTTGAGGACGATATCTGATTCCTGGTCCCTTTTTCTCTGTGTGTCCTCCTGCTCTCTCAGCTTCCCGACCATCATGAATTGAGCAGCTTTCCTGAGCGTTGCCCTTCTACCATGATGCTTCTGCCATGAATCCAGCTCACCATAGACTGAACCCTCTTAAACATTGAGGCAAAAAGAAGCCTTTCTTCCATTGAGTAGTAAATGTTGGGTATTTTGTCTCAGCAACAGAAAGCTGATACATACCCTTTCTATTCATTCTGAGATACTTAGTTCTGGTAGTGATCTTGCCATCATCCTCAATAAGCCCAGGGTCACTGATAACTCTCTCCATAATATCTGATAGTTTACTGGGAAAAATAGCCTGTCCCACCAGGGATCTCAAGAATCCCTATTCCTTCCTATTGATGGTGCCCCTGGTTAGTTTAGGCATGCACCATCCATTTTCCTCCCTTAATATGCCCCACACATTGCTTCATAGTGTGGATTAGGGCAACTCACTGCTCAGATACACCTGGCTGCACCTTATGCCCCCCTAGCAGGCAGACATCTGAGTTGCCAGTGTCCTAGCTCTGTTACATTTCTTTGCACTTTTTCAGTCCTCATTTGTGCAGCAGAAAAAATGGGGGAGAAGTAAACCCTTGTTTTCATCTTTACTTATGATTAGAGAGAGAGTGAGCATCTCACACCTGAGTCACTTCCCCATCTTAACTGTCTGGTATTTCCTAGTATGAGAAGAGAGACCTCAGAGTGGCCTGCATCTCTGCCCTCACTGCTGTGCTTACTCTTTTCCCCACAGGGCCCTCTGAGAAACCCCCCTCTTTGCCTCCCAAATCTTCCTGATAAGTTTTTCCTGTCCTGACTTCAACACAAAGTCTCATTCCAGCAGTAATGAGATGGCAAATCTCCCACTCTCTGGTTTCTCCTTTTCATTGCTGCAAATGTTTCTTCTTCACTTGGAATGCAAGCATCAGTCCAGGGCCGGGATCTTCATCATGTCCTCCTGTGCCTTTGACTGCCATGCCAGCTGCTAATTGCTGCTCAGCAGATGGGTGGCCCCATGGGGAGTTACAGCAGGATCATATGAAGTCACAGGTACCATGGGGTTTAGTGAGCAGACAGATGGTCTCCTCTCTGGAAACGCAGTGTGCTCAGGCTGACTCTTGTTCAGACTCTTGTAAGTTGGTTTTGAGATTTCCATCTTGCCAAATTTCCCCTCATACAGAGAGGACATCCTGGGCTTGGCCAAAGTGCCTTCTACGTGGGCCCAGCTGTGTGGAGAGTTACCAGCTCCAGTTTGCCTGCAAGAAATGCAAGAATGTGTGTTGAGCACTTATGATTTACAAAGGCTGCACAGGGAAACTTCCCATCTCCAGACTGATTATCTGTGCTGGCAGCTGGGGTCTGGAGACTAACAAGCCCCTTCAATCAGATAAGATTAATTTTCAAGAGGCAAGGACCACTTGGGGGGAAAAAGAACAAATTTCAGGGACTCTGGTTCTCAGAAGAGCTGATTCATTGCAGAGCACAAGTCCTTATAAGTGCTGGGGGCCCACTCCCAGGGGCGCAGGTCTGTGCCCTCAACCTCAAGCCCAGAGCCACAGGCTCAATCAATTTAAACTTTACTAGCTAGAAATTGGTTGGTGACAAGGAGAGCCATGTCTGAGACATGGCCTGAATGTGCATTCCAGGAATGATCTCAGATCCAGCCACTTCCCAGTGCCACGAAAAGCAATTAAAGGCCCGCAGCTGGAAAGAGCAGGAGAGAGTATCGCCAAGGAGAGCAGGTGTGCACAGGGAGCTGAACCATGGTTCTTGAGTCTTAAGTGGATTGAAAGTATGGCCAGTGACTACATACAAAATCAGCTATTTTGATACTTTAGGAGAGACGATGATAGACTGTTTCTCAAGGTAGGTGCCTGTACGAAAAAAAAAAACAGCTTGGGGGAATGTAACAAAGTGGACATGAGAATGGAGAAAGTGCCAGATCGTTACCTAAAACAGATGTTACTTATCTTTGGAAAGCTAAACTGAAGTTTTGCCAGGACCACTGTTGAAAAGACTGGCAAGGCACAAAGTAGGAATCAAACTAAACTCAATAAGCTGACAGGGTTTGCCATCTAGAGAGGCTGAAAGGGGAATCAGGAAGTGTGAGTGGAAGGCAAAAGGAATGAAACAGTGACACAGAAGAAGAGCCAAACTCAGAATAGCACAGTCCATTGTGGGGCAGGATAGGGTGGTATGGCATACAAGAGCCAAGAGAGGGGCCAAGACTAACGAAGAGACAAAGGTACTGAGGGAAAAGGGTTTTTCAAAGGTGCAGCCCTCGTGGGGTATCTAGGGATGTGAAATTATGCCATATGGTAATGTGGTGGTACATTCATGACATCATGCCTTGGTCAAAACCCAAAGATCTCTATCACAGAGGACCCTTTGATAATGATAACACATCAGTGTCAGTTCACTGATTGTAATGCATGTACCTTGCCAATGGGAGATGTGAATATAGCACAGACTAGGGAATGCTGTACGTTCTGCTCAAATTTCCTGTAAACCGGAAGCTGTTCAAGGAAGCAAACCCTATTAACTACAAAAAAAGGAAGCAGAACCAAGCATACGTACAGGTACCCAGAGATCTGCTATTCTTGGACCACCCCTTCTGGCTGTGAGTTTGGGTTCCCCCCAGCATGCAACATTGATGTCGTAACACTTGTGTTGTCGTAGGGGTCCTCACGGACAGGTGGGGCCAGTTGGCTACAGGAGAGGCGAAGGCTCTTGTATGGAATGAGCCTGGTGGGGGGCTCAGAGTCAGATCAAGTGCCCTGTTCGGGGAATGCAGAGGGGTGTAGTGAGTGCAGCAAGACCTCCTGGAAAGACCTGAGCAGGAGTTCTGCTAACTCTTGGTCAGATTCTTGTAAGTTGGTTTTGTGATTTCCATCTTGACAAATTTCCAGCAAAGAGGGGGCTGAGTGTTGCCACAAGCTTTTTCTGTACTTCTTGAAATGTTTCTAGGGGAAGCATGCCCTTCCCCCACATTTACTCCCCATGGTAAGGACTGAGGGAGGAGAGGAAGCAGTGTAGACTGCTCCACTATCCCGTATATGAGAGATACCTGAACCCCCACTAAGGACTTCTAAGTCTGTTGCCTAACTACCATGGTCCCTAGACTCCATCCCAAAATTTCTTTTTCTTTGTATGAATATGTCTAAATGATTTAAAAGTAAAACTGTAAAATATTTGTTTGAAGAGTAAGAAAACAATCGAGGGGACCCAAAAGATCTCTAGCCACTCAGCTCTTATGCCCAATGAGGCTATGTGGAAATTTATAGGGATCTCCTTAATCAAGTGCCTTTGAGTCATTAAATAATTCCAAGACAAATACTCTTACCTCGTTGGGAAAACTGCCCCATATTTGAGTATGTGTATTTAATTTGTCTTTCCCTTTGCAGATCCCAGAGTGCTTGCATCAACATTTAGCCCTTGTGCTTCCTTGCTTGATGAAGACTTCATTCACCTAATGTTAGTGTCTTGTTAGAGAAACGATGTGCCAACCAAATATGCCACCATTTTTTCATTTGCCAACCTGAGGTGGAATTCCTCCTACCAAATATCTTGCCAATGCACTTTTCCTATAGAATAATAAAAATTAAATAGGAACTTAGCAAAATTTGTACAATTCTCACAATATCAGTTGTGCAGTCAATTCACAAATACACACATGACTTACCCTGGCCCTCATGTGCTGAAAATAAAGATACAGAAAAACCGTATTTTTATGTCACTGACACAAGTGAATATTCAGTGACTATCTCAAAGCAGTTTTATTTTTACTAAACCACAGTTACGTGTAAATCCCTGATTTTATTTCTCTGCTGACGAACTTTGATTACAACTTTGATTACAACAAAGCACTTGTCTCTCCCTCTTTCTATCTGGATCCATTGGATGCTGAAGAGAGACAACTCTGTGGCAAAGGGATCACTTTGAGGGTGCTTAGGGGATGAGGGCAGGGCTCTCCTGAGTAGGATTAGGCCTTCATAAATGGGATCCTGGAAAGATCTCTCCCCTCTTTCCTCCATATAAGAATGCAGAGAGGTGTCCAGTCTACAGCCTAGAAGAGGGCCTTAGCAGAATGTAACTGCGGGCACGCTCTCTTGGACCCCAGCCTCCAGAATTGTAAGAAACCTCCATTTTCTGTAAGCTGTCCATCCATGGCACTTCTCTACAGCAGCCTGAATGGACCAAAACAGAAAGGACGAGAAGAGAAATTCTTCATAAACACTCGGTCCCCTGCTGTTGGCTTTGATGATGAAAGAAGGGCCCACACACCAGAGACACTACCAACCTCTAGAAGTTGGAAAGGGCAAGGCACTCAGTTCTCCTCTGGACTCTCCAAGCAGAAAGCATCCTGCCTGTGCCTTGACTTTAGCCCAGGAGGATCCATATCAAACTTCTAGCCCACAGAAGTACAAAAGAATAAGTTTGCGTTGCTTTCAGTCATGACGCTGCTAATGATTTGTTACAGCAACAGTGGAAAACCAACATATGGAAAATGTCATTTATTTACCATGTATCTTTGAGTGCTTGCTGTCTATGAGGTCCTCCTACATCTTCTCATTCTATCCTTACAACAATTCTGAAAGGACACCACTATTCTTTATCCCACTCCAGAGATGAGGACACTGAGTCATAAAGAGGTTATTACTGAATGTGGATGTGCAAAGTCCACTTGTTTCAGGAATTCAGAGATAGGGAATAGGAGGAGAAACCTCAAAAACCATCACTGATTCTTCTGGGCCCATGGAGGAGGCCAGCTGAAGCTGTCTTAGTTTATCGTGTGTTGTCATAACACAACATCACAGACTCAGTCATGTATAAACAAAATTTATTGCTTGCAGTTCTAGGAATCAGGAAATTCAAAAGCATGGGTTGGAATCTAGGCCTTTTTACTGCATTATTTACTACTTGGGGAGACAAAGAAAGCAGCAAATATGAGTGTCTCCTTCTCTTCTTCTAAAGACCTAATGCTGTCTTAGGAGTCCCACCTTGATGATGTCATCTAATTCTAACTACCTCCCAAAGGCCCCACCTAAAGTACCATTAACATAGTTTAGGAATTAAATTTCCGACACACGGACTTTTGGGGGGGGGACATTTTCAAGCCATAGCAAAGGGGAAGAAACTGAGCCAGTAGGACATGACCAGGGTCCCTTGATCTGATGGTGCTGGCCTCTGGCTCCTTGTTCCTATGGGTTATTTCACAGAATGTTTCTTCCTTTGCTGTCTGGTTTTCCCCAGCTCCATAAGCCCACAGCAGATCCTCCTCTAAATCCACTCTTGATTGCTACCTTCTGGCTCAGCAGACATCTGTGTTGAGTCCAGAAGGGTGGAAGTGCAGAATCAGGATGGCAAGCTGCAGTCCTCATTCTGCCCTTGTGAGCAATATCTGTGCACATCCTAGCCCTCCTCCATAGTTCTGGGTCAAGGACGTGTCTGTGCAGCCAGCTGAGATGCATGAAACCCTATACCAGAGTCCTCCCAGAAAGCTGTTCCCTGGTCCAGGTAGTAACTCATGGTGATGGAAGAATATTCTATTCTCCTACTGAAGGTGCACTGAGGGGAAACAGTTACTAAGGTTTCTTTCCTGTTTTAAAAGAGCTTGAAACTGCATTACTTTTGTTCCCAATTATTTTCCCTGTGAAATTTGGCAAACAGTGAACTCAGAGAAAAAGTGAGAGAGAGAGAGAGAGAAAAGAAAAGCTTGGGAACCAAAATTCCCATTAGAATCTACAGAGAAGCTCCTTGTTTGTGAATTTTGAACTACTACAGAGAATTACTTATTACCGAAAACTAGTAAAAGAAAAGCAAATTCACCTCCAGGTGAGAGAAAGGGACCACTGAAACAAATGTAATTTTCCCTGTTTTTTTTTTCTTTTAACCTATGCCAGCCATTATAGGATGGGGAAGAAAAGCAGACACAGTTCTGTGTTTGCAGATAGGCAGGTACCACTATTCATGGCAGGCCGGGGGGACCGTCTTAGTTACTTTATCATTGCTAAGATAAAACACTTGACACCCAAAGTTAAAAGAGGAAAGGTTTACTTTGGCTTACAGTTTGTACAGGTTTTAGTCTATAATCACCTGGCTCCAAGGCAGGATGGCACGGTAGAGGGGCATCACAGAAGAGAAACAGATCATGGCAGGCAGAAGACAGCAAAAGCAAGCACCAAGTAACAAGCTCCATTCTGTTCCTTATATCTTATCCAAGCTACCCATCCTTAGGTTGACTAGCATGCACACCCGTAAGTCTAGTGCCCCTTAATCCTAGTATTACTCCATTAATCAACCCCAGCATCACACCATAGATCCAGCCACCTCTGGAAAGCCCAGCTATGGCTGAATGAGGATTCGGGAGGATATCTAGACACAAGTCATAACAGGGACTAAGGGTAGGAGAAGGGAGAAGAAGAAATTGCAACCATGTGGCAGAATGGATCTGTGAGATGCACAGGGGAAATGCTCAGAGATGTCTAGGAATAGCTGTGCTTAAAACTAGAAAGAATAATGTTATCTTCAGTGCTCCATCTAATTTAACTGAGAGAACATGGCCTTAAATATAAGTAACAATCAATACTATACATTTTGGCAGACATTAAATCTGAGTCTGTTGTGTGCTAACCCCAGCACCAGGCACAGAGGATCAGACATGGTTACACCTTCAAGCAGCTCATGCCTAATAGGGAGTAAGGCAAACCATACTGCAGACAAAATCAGAACATTAGAGAACCCATCACTGCTTATTATGTTAAGAGGTTAAAAGAGAACACCATATGGTCATCTATATGAGTGCCAGAAGACATTTACTAAAATCACACATCCAATTCTGATACAAATTTTAAGTAACCAGAAAGTAGAAATACATTTTCTAAAATTGAGAATATCCGTTAGAAACGTCTACCAAACATTATACTTAGTAATAAACATTAGATATTCCCGCTAAAGGCAGAGTGGCAAGATGCCAAAAATGGCCAGAAATCCACTCCATGTCTGTGTACATTCTTTTGCAGAGTGGCTTTACCATTCATCCCACTAAGTTGTGGAGTCTTTGTCCCCACCTGCTGCGCATGGGCCAGCCTTGGGCCATGCCTCAAAAATGGAATCCAGTAGAGGTGATATTCCATGAGTCTAAGCCTGTGACCCTGGTGGTTGTGTGCTTTCTGATCTTGCTCCCCAGGGGAAGCTTATTCATGTTGAATAAGCCTGGCCAGCCCACAGCAGGATTTGAGGGCACATCATGGAGCAGAGATGAGCAGTCTGAATGAGAGCTGTTATCAGGCATTAGTCATCTTCGATCACTCTTCCCTGGCCAAGTGACAGATTTCATATAAGGGATCTTGGGCAAAACCAGTAAAGAACCACTCAGATAAAGCCCAGCCCAAATTGCTGACCCATGAAACAGCAAATAACTATACAGGCATTACAGTTGTAAGACACTAAGCTATTTATTATATGTATTGGTTTGCTAGAGCTGTCATATCAAACTACAAAACAAACTAGGTGGCTTTAAGAAAGTGATTACGGGTGGCTGCACTTCTGGAGGCCAGATAGAAAGTGTTGGCGAGGTTGATTCTTCCTGCACACTGTGAAGAAAGGATCTGTCCCAGGCCTCTGTCCTAGGCTTAGAGAGGACATCTTCACGTGCACATGACATTCTCCCTGAATGTCCGTGTCCAAGATTCCCCCTTGTAAAAAGACATGAGTCATACTATGACAGTCTATTATAATGACCTCATTTTAATTTGATTATCTCTGTGAAGACACCATCACCAAGTAAGGTTGAGTTCAAAGGCACTGGGTGTTTGGATGTCAACATATGAATTTCCAGGGACACAAGTCAACCGTGACACTGTACAACAATGGATGACTCATCATTGGGAACAGAAATAATGGCTGTTATTCAGCTTTGTTCTGAAGTCTCCACATAGCATAATACAGCAGGAACAAGAAGTAAATGTTTAAAAATTGGAAAGTCAAAGACAAGATTATCTTATTTTATACATGGAAAATCTAAGAGCTTTAACAGAAACACTATTAAAACTCCTTAACAAGAGAATTCTTTCAGATTCCTGCATATGACATTAATATAGTTTCAAAACTGCTTTCCTTTCTATCAGGAAAGCAATTTGAATATATAATTTTTAAAACCATGTTCACGCAAAGACTTGTATATGAATGTTCATACCAGCTTTATTAATAATACAACCAAATATTATTTCTACCTCAAAATACAGACAATACAAATATTCCTCAACATTTGAATATATGAATAATGGTATAGCTATACAATGGTGGTTACATTTAATAATATATACAAGAGCAGTATATATATTTTCCAAAAAATGGATTTTAATGAAAGTATAAAACTCATACAAATACACTTATATGGGTGTATTCATTTTATGATATATAAACTACTCTTCAAGAAATATACTTTCTAGATTCCAATTTTATTAAAGAGATTAATCTAAAAAAGTCCCTAAATCTCTGCACTCTGAGAGGCTGAAGCAAGAGCATGGTAAGCTCAAGTTGAGCTATTGCCCTGGCAAGACCTTGTGTCAAAATAAAAAAATAAAGAAGGCTGGAAATGTAATTCAGTGTGGATTCAATCCCTAGTAACCCCCCCACACATTAAAATACCCAAAGAAAATTAGATGAATATTCTTATAAATTTATGGTAGAAATAATCAACCTGATAGAGAAAAGCAAAAGTCATAAATTATAAGATTAAAAATGTACATTGTACAAAATATTTTAAATGGTTACATATCAAAGGACTCATTAAAAAATTAAAAACAAGCAGCATGGGCTGGGATTATAGCTCAGTGGTAGAGGGCTTGCCTCATATTTGCTACAAACAAGCTATAAGCTTGGAAAATCATAACACATTTGGCAAATAATGAGAACCTCTTAAAAATACTGCCTTAGGATATGCAATAAAAATAGGAAACTAGTGGAACTCAGAATGCTGAAGAACTAAGAAGGCAGAGATATAGATCCATGTGGATCCATGTGCTTCCAGCAAGGCAGACAGAAGGGGAGACGGAAGAAGGCTCGGGTGCTGGGTGTTCACCGACAGCCACCTGAGGTAGAGAACAATAGAGAACGTCCTACCTTGATGCATTTAGTTCAATGTGTGGTGACCCCCTTCATTAGCAGTGTATGCAGTGTAGTCATTTTCCTATTGATTATCAACTCCTTGAATTCAAATGAGAACGAAGAAGAGGCTGAACGTCACCCACAGTTTTCAGACCTGAGGATCTAAAGCCTTTTTGCACTGTAATAGAGCTGTTGTTTATGTCCTATAGCTATCAACGTTTATAGTATTAGGAATTAAAATGCAGAATACATATATTCAAGCATTCTAAACTGTAGCATATAGTAATATACCATGTACTACTACATTTTAAAAATAACTATAGTAAAGTCAAGATGTGTTCACACAAATGAACTGTTTCATTAAAAAGTAGCTATATTTTCCAAGGCAAAATTTTAAAAATGGAATGAGAAGAATGGAATTTCTGCATATCACTTTAATGTCATTCCATTAACATCAATAGTGCTTGAAAGACAATGTAGAAGAAGACACATAGTAGAAGAGAGCTGGGTTCTTGGGCATAACCTGTTGTGGTACATTGTTTTGGTTGACATACATGAAGACAATCAGGTCCCCTCCAAATAGGTAGTTGGAAAGAGAAGTTTTTAAATACCCCCTTCAGATAATTGTGTATTTTTTCTTATATACCATATCAAAACTCAGAAAGTTATAGATCATTTAAGGTTATTTAACATGGAGTAGGAAACCCATCCATGAATTTATTTTACTCTGCTAACCTCAAACTCTATCAGTCCGTCTTGTAATTTAAATAAATATTTTACCCATATAACATCACACATTGTTCATTTGGAAAATGTTATGTTGGTGTGTTGTGCAGATCTTCCAAATGTTGATATATTTTATTATGCAGTAATAAAACATCATCTTGGTTAAAATCATCACCAATATTGTCAAGAAGGATCTCCATACCTGGAGCTGTCAAGCTCATGGTGGCTGATATAAATGTTTTGAAATTTCAATTTTTACTTGAAAGCTCAAATTTTATCACTAGCAAAAGGAAAAGAGAAAAAAACAAACAAAAAACGACGGTCAGTTGTCAGTTCCTTTCCTTGAAATGACAGGCTGGTTTTGTTCACTTTTGAGAAAATATCTAGCAAATAGCCGAGACCGAACAGCAGAGGTCTGTCTGGCAGTCATTCTTTGAAGTACAAACGGTGCCCAACGAAAGTTTATTCAGGCCCCAACAGAAACAGCTGTATGCCCACACTTTTCCCTGGAGTGGTTTGCAAAGTAAGTGGGCATCAGAAACGCTTTATGCACACTTCCAAGTCACCATGCAGAATACTATGAGGGCCACATTCGTGATGCTAATTCATTATACTTTCTGCTGCTTTATCAAAAGCATTTTAAAGCTGGTCTTAAATTGTGACAGTGTAAAATGTCCAGGAATGGAGTGTGATGCCATTGCTTTCATTTCTGCTAAGCTCTGTTTTCTTTCTACCGCTGCTTCTACACCTTAAATCCAAATGTCAACAGAGAGAAAGAGGTCAGGGGCATCCAAACATTTCTATGAAGTTTGACCTCACAGATCTCCCCAAAATGTCTCAGGGACTCACATGCTCTAAACTTTCAGACACAGTATACTGTCCTATTCCAAGGAGGTAGTTATAAGTTTGGTGAAAGAAGCTTGATTAAGACTGTTAATACCAACATTGCTTACAACAGTGAAGATTGAAAAGAGCTAGAAAGGAGGGTGATTTTTAGCTAGATGTTGGCTCAACCACATTGGAATATGGTAAAGCCAATATGGTGTCAGGGCAAACGGATGAGAGGGAAAGATTTGCACTTGGAGGTATAAGAAAGAATGGCTCCTATGAGGATACAAGGGATTCAGGTAGAGAAGATGCAGATGTGAAAGAGGCCACAGCCCTTCACAGACTTCTTTCAGAAGAGCCTGAATGGCAAGGGACAAGATCTCTCTACTTCCCCATTGTGGAGGACCATGTGGTGCTCCTGGGCACCATGCTGGTATCTGGGCTGGGTTCAACTGTGAGCCAGGGACTGGCACCAAACAGGGCATGAGGGTCCATTTGCCAAAGGAGATTCTGCACAGCATACTATAGCACCCTCTAGAAATTCTAGAAAGAGATAAAGCGATTCTACAATATTTAACATGAAAAGATGTATTTAAATGAAATGAGAGTTCCATAGAAAGTCCTACAAAGATAATGAATTTCACAGTAGAAATCTCTGCTGGTAACATTCAAAGTGAATGTTCTATTTTTTAAAACTTCCAGATCTTTCTATGTTCTTTATGAATGTATATTACTTTTATAACCATAAAAATATTTCTGCTTGCAAAGAACAGCCATAATGAAAGAAGTGCCATATCAACCACAGCATTGCAGGGCAAAATGGACAGTCAAAGACCAGCACTCCAAACCCATCTCCTTACATGTGAAAGAATGCCACCCAGAGAGGCAGAGGATTCACCTAGGTCATGCAAAAGGTGTATGGGTCCCCTGGGTGTGGGGTCCTGTGCTCCTGCATCACCGTTTCCATCCCCATAGTGATGCAAAGAGCTGAGGTATCACATAGAAGGAGATGAGGATACACAAGTGTGGGTGAGTTACCAAAGCGCTGCAACAGCAGGAGGCAGTAATAGGGGCTCTCTAAGCACCTGGAAGGGTACATGTCAAAGCTGGAAGCTCAGGACACAGAAGTCAGGTACATGGTTGCACGGATAAGAAAGGAGATGCTTCATACAGGGATGGGGAAGGATCATGGGTACAACTGAGATCCTTAACATGTGTCCCAGGGAATGAGACAAGCAGCAAAGCAGAGGATCACTGGAAGTTTCCAAAGGAGCAATCTAATAATTCATGGTTGAAAGTTGTACCCCAGGAAAATTGATCTGTCAGCTGCAGTGTCTAAGACAAGAAAAGCAGAAACATCAGTACAGGAAGTAAGTGGGAAAATTAGCTCTTAGATTTTTAAGAAAA
This sequence comes from Dinomys branickii, assembly GCA_004027595.1. Lineage (NCBI taxonomy): Eukaryota > Metazoa > Chordata > Mammalia > Rodentia > Dinomyidae > Dinomys > Dinomys branickii. The sequence goes on from PVLD010006293.1 coordinate 74,790, forward strand.
GGAAGAGAGCCCCATGAATGAAGAATTTTGAAGCTATTCAAGTGACACTGAGATATGACACACTGTTATCACTGCTCCATGCTGTGTCCAGTTAGGTCTATTGATTGCAAAAAGGGTCATCACCAGAAAGGATTCATTTGACCATCAACTAACTTACTCAACCCATATTTATGGACGACCTTATCATGTGCTAGGCAGGTGTGTTGATTATCTATAAAATTTGATTAAGGACCACATTTTAGGAATAACTGAGCTGCCCACACAGGCAGTTTGAGAACATTCAGGAAGCAGGCTTAGACTGGAAAGCATGGACATGACCATTGAGTAGCTTTAGTAATTGTGTTATTTCAACTTGGAACAGAAAAGTCACCTTTGCAAGAATTTTTTCACTAGGAGATTCAGCCAGGATGTGTAAGACCTATGTATTATGATTCAGTATGAACAAGAGCAGTGGGAATGACTTGTGGAGGTCATGACTCAGGTGATATATATAATGTGACTCATGACCTGGGTGAGCCAGCGTGGCACCAGCAGGGAAGCTGAGCTGAGCCAGAGGCCCCAGTCACAAAAGCAGAGGGTCAAGGAGAATGGCCACACTAAGCTGCTCTGAGGAGGAGCCCAGGGCAAAACCTGAGGCAGGCTGCTGCTCTACCGCCTACAAGCCCTCTGCCTGGAGAGGAGTCTGGGGAGCCCATTGGAGTCCACAGCTATGCATAGGGCTCCTGGCCTGGACCAAGACCAATGTGAACAATTCCTGTTCTTGAACTCAAGCTAACCTGTACCTATGAAAACCGCATGTGTAATAAGCTCTAGCCCAGGTAAGATACTGACAAATGTGCAATGGAGTCTGAGAGTAGTAGGGGGGACAGAGAAAGGTGATCGAGTCTGGTGGTGGTGGGAGCTCCACAGAAGCCTTAGTATTTCCGCTGAGCTCCTGGCTAAGGAGGATAATTCCAAAAAAGGAGGGACGTTCCAATGTAACTTTCTGAAAATGAGATGGTTTCCCTGATTTTTTTTTAGTGTGAAATCATTTTAATACCACTCCTAAGAAAGTATGATTGCAAAAGGAAGAAGGGATAATTATCTATGTATGTAAGTAAGTATGTATGTATATGCAGCATATCTAACATAGTTGTACTACTGACTTAAGTTACTTTATTGTAAGGAATAGTTGGTGATTAATTGTTTGATCAATTTTGCATGTCTATATCTGTTTTCCTGAATATACACTTTGAAGTTATCAGTATGTAATGCAACAACCATTGTTGATTCCTTGTCACCTTGTCTGTAACTCAGTTTTGATTGTACTATTCTTATGCTGCTTTGTGTCTGTTTGTTAATATGTTTTTGTTCTTTTACTTTTAAAATAAAAAAATAAAAAGAAAGAATGATTGTGCATTTAGATATCCATTCTGCTTCCTTTTCTCCCCTAAACAACCCATTCTGAAATCCAGGGCTAAATAAATGTTCTCAAAACTATTTTTGCATGTCACCCCCATATCAAAATCCTACTGTGACTCTGCATTTAAAGTTCTTTTAAAAATCGATGGAACTGAGAAACATTCTCAGAAACATATGGGGGAGCCCTGCTTTCAAAGCAGCTGCTCTACTGAGGGTGGGTTGAGCACTGCCAAGACATGGGTTCTGTTAGAGCCTGGTACTGACCTCTTGAAGTGTCTGGACTAAGCACAGGGTAGGACAACATCTAGATCACAGCATCCAATGAGTGTAGAAGGTTCTATTTCCCTCTAAAGAGAGGAGCCTCTAAGTGGAACATTGTCAAATGGGAGCCTGTCAAAAAGCAGGGAGGAAAGTGTAGGTCCACAAGACCTAAAGTACCTATTCAGGACAACTTGGCCACTTCATACTCTAGAGGAGTGAGTAAGCTGTTACAACACAGCTCACAGGGCTGGGGATATAGCTTGGTGGAATAAGCGCCTGCCTAGCAAGCGCAGGGTCCTGAGTTCGATCCCCAGTACCGCAAAAAAAAAAAAAAAAAAAAAAAAAAGGAACAACACAGCTCACAGGGTGTCACTCACCTCTGAGGGACTTTGTGATGATTAGAGAATAATTCATGTTGAATGTTTCCCAGAACTCTCATCACATGGTGTCTGATCAATCATAGCTATTGCTGAGGAAGATAAGGAGGTGGATATATAGGATAATATAAGAGCATGAAAATAGAAATTGTATGAGGCATAAGGGAAGGCTTCCTGGAAAAGATGATAGCTAAGATGTTATCTGAGCAGTCAGTTTATACTAGCCAGGTGAATTACAGTTCCAGGTAGTAGAAATACTGTCCATGTGCCAGAAATAGAAAAAGGGCGCAGCACACTTGTATCTGGCATGGTACAGCCAAAGCACAGTCCCTGAGGGATGATGCTGAAGGATCAGAGCTGGAGAAGCCAAAGTACATGGGCTCTATCCAGGGGCCAGGGGGAATTCAGTAGGGAATTAACTGGGCTTGGCATAATCGGAATTGAATCTCAGAAGAATTGTTCTGGTGGCCCTGTGGACAGTGCATCAGGGGGCAGGAGCAGAGTAGGAGGCCAGCTAGGAGCTCATTAGAGTGTCAGTGGGGAGAAAGATGAAGTGGATCTACTTAAGATCTGTGGGACAGAGAGCTGAAACATACAGAAGCAGAGGAGCTTGAAAGAGATGGGGACAGGAGATGAGAGCGAGTGAGACATCAAGGATGATGCCACTTTCCTGGCTGGAACAAGTGGGTTGTACTAAGTCATTCAGTGAAAAGGAGCAGGAATTATCGGGTGGGCGAACAAAAGCAAGTCCAGTCAAGAGAGTGGTACAAAGTGAGTGTGGATTATCAGACTGGTCAGAAGGAAGCAGAAAGGACATCCTTCAAGTTACTGAGACCAGGGAAGCAAATGCAACAGATGATAAAGGTGTGGGCAGGATGAAGGGGTAATGACAGAAGGCAAATCTGTGGGAAAGTGGGAGTGGGGAGCCAGAGACCTCTCAGTGTCTGCAGGGGAAATGAGCATCTGCTACCAGAGTCAGAGAAGCACATGGAAGTGGACACAAAGTTGATCAGCAGCCCCAGAGGGAAAAAGTCCCTGACCTCAAACCCCTGCTGTCTCACAGTCCCCTGCAGGAGCCTGACAAGAGGGGGAGCTGGAGGGCATAGTACACTATGGCTGTCCTCCTGGACACTGAACGTAGGAGTAGGGGCACAGGCAGAGGGGCAGAAAGATCGGCCAGCACAGACATGGTGACTCTGATTCCAGGGGCCATTGCGGTGGAGCTGGGTAGTGGAATACACATGCCTACTGCTTAGGATAAAGGTCTGGGATAAAGACTAAAGAGACAGGAACGACTGGCATGGATTTGGGACAGAGATAGGGAGTCTACCAAGATAATTGTTATGGCTTAGATCTACAGTGTTTCCCCAAATTCTTATATGTGTGAAAGGTGATTGGATCATGGGGACACCACATTCATTTAGTAGCTGTGTGTGCTGTTGGAGGTGGGGCCTGGTTGGAGGCAGGTCACCAGGACTGTGCTCTGGAAATGTGTGTATTATTGTTCCCAGCTTCCCTCTTGTCTACCTGCTTCCTGGCCTCCATGACATGAGCAGCTTTTCCTCCATCATGTTGCTTTGCCATTCCTTTTCCGACTTTGGAGTGGGCCGATCATGGGCTAGAACCTTGAACCAAAATAAGCTTCCTCTTTAAGTTATGGGTGTCCAGTATTGTGTTCTAGTGATGGGGAAGGCAGTACCGAAAGGGAGCATTAGTGAGGTAGGGGGAAAATCAGGAGAGCATGTGTCCCAAAGACACGGATGAGGCTATTCCTCAGAGGAAAAGGGACTCTGCATTGAATACTGGAAACAAATGAAACCAAAATCTAAATATTGCCCATGGATGTAATATAAGAGATGTTGTTGGTGACCTCAATGAACTTTGCCCACTGTGGAAGGGAAATTCTCATTTATACTCAGTTGTAGTGGGAGATGATTAAACTTGAGTATCAGGTATGATTTGTGAAAAGGGATTGGAAGTGGCAGAGTGAATGGCAAAGGAGATTCCCATGGTAGCCTGCAGAATGTGGCCCAGTGTGGAGTGAGGAATCAAAAATAAAACTCCCTGTCTTCCCTGGAGAGCTGAGCAGGACAAAAACAGGAGCCACAGATGCCTCTACTTCTCTAATGCACCAAACTTGATTGATTCTGGGAGGGTTTGATTATATCTTTTAAAAAAACCTGTAATATTAAGTAAGGTGCAGTTGAATATTGCATCTGTCTCATGCTGTAGGAACTGACGATAAGAGGAAATGTCCCTTTGTGGTGCACAGAAAATGGAAGGTGAAGAAGAACAGAGCAGGCTTAGCCTTTTAGAGAATGAAAGAACACTGGCCATGTGAGCATGAGATTTCCAGGTTATGTGAAAATCAAGTCACACCAGTCACTAAGGCACAGTATGACCTTGAGAAAATTCCTTGGCCCTTCTTGGTCCCTCCCAAATGTTGTTGGTGACAGTTAGATGAGATGATGCTTGTCAAGAGCCAGGATGGGTAGACAGGAGACAGCAAGGCTGAATAGAAGAGGATCCTCATTCAGAGCTACTCAGAGAAATTCAACCACAACACAGAGCACTAACTGGAACCGCTAGGAACAAGATTAAAGACTATAGGGGTGTGTAGTAGATGGAACAGCTAACCTCTCCCCCAAGACCTGTGGTTAGCAAGACTCAGGGAATTAAATAGCCTTATACCACAGGACTCTGCAGGCCCAGGTTGTCCCTACACTGCCAGAGTCGGGAGCAGAAAGGCACCCAACAATCCCCACCCATCTCACCCAAGGAAATCATAGACTATGGCAGAAGCAAGTGACAGTGGAAGTGAAACTTGTAAAGCAACACATGGCAAGTTAGCATGCTACTTTGAGAGAGGAGTGAGAATTGGGACTGAGCATCCTTGGGGAACAACAGCAGGGGCAGAGGACCAGGCCATATCATAGCATCCCACCCCACCCTGCAACAAATGATCTGAGAGGACAGAGATTCGTCAGTGGAAGAGGAACACGGAAGGTGGACTGAGGACCAGGAGGAGCCAGTGGTACATGGACTGGAAACAGTACCGTCTCTGTCTGAAAACAGCACAGCAACTGGGAGAGAGATGCTGCCAAGAGAAATAGGGTAAGGAGCAAGAGGCCACAAGGGGACATAGAGAAAGCACTGGCTGAAGGCTCTGGCTGCAGACTCCCACATCGGGAAGACAGGATCAGCCTCAAATCCAGCACAAACTTTACTGCAGGCTTGACAGTGTTATTAAGTAATTTTGGACACTTAATAGACACCAGAGGAATTTTGTTTGTTATTTTATTTTATTTTGGCTTGTTTCTGGTTTGTTTCTCATTCCTTTTCCTCTTTTTTTGTTTTTCTCTATATTTTTGTTCTCATTTATTAATCTTCTTTATTCCTTTCCTTAATTTACCTCTCTAGACTTAATCATATTTTCATATGAGTGAATAATTCTTCTGGTCAATTTCAATAATCATTTACTAACTCCTTCATTCTTTCTCTTCTGCCTTCTTCTCTAGAGTTTCAAACTTGCACGATTATCCATCATCCTTCAATCTGACTTTTACTTTATTTCTTTTCAGTTATCTCTGATCTGTTCACTACCCTTCTTAAATTTTTCCACCACAGGGTAAAAGCACTCTACCATGGGAAAACACTTTGTATATAAGCTACCAATTTATGATAAGTTCTGTTATATAACCGTACATTTTGCTTCTATGGTTAAACGTACAAACTTGGGAGTTGCCACAGTTTGTCACTTTCTAAAATGTGCTTGATACTATTGTCAGTGCTAATTACACTACTTTAGCTAGGATGTCATATCTTTTTTAGTCAATTTTTCTCCCTTCTGTAACCATACAGAGAAGTTCTGGAGTAATAACCTCACAACACCCCAGCACCAAAGGACTGGGGACTGAGCCAAAGAGATGTCAGCATCTCACTCTTGATTAATTGGAAAGGTAGGATCTTGGAACAGAAACAAAGGAAGAACCTCCTACACACAGAAAACATTCTGAAGAACAAACATTGCCTAGAGAGACCTTGACACTAGTGATAAAGCCACCTACTATAAAAACTTTGTAAATGGAAAATAACAAGATGCAGAAGCAAAATGCAACCTCCAGCCCACCCAGAAAAAGTCCTAGAGAAAATGAGAGAATAAAATGGAAGACACACACCTGACATTTCTGAAATTATAGCACCCAAAGCAAAGAAACAAATCCATGGCTGGGGATATAGCTCAGTGGAATAAGTGCCTGCCTAGCAAGTGCAGGGTCCTGAGTTCGATCCCCAGTACCGCAAAAAACAAAAAACAAATCCATGAAACTATAGAGAAAATCAGAGCAGAAACAATCTCTCATGTGAAAAAAGCAATGTCAACATGTGTAAAGGAGTTGCTCAGCAAAGCTAGATTAGAGAGAGATTTAAAAAGATGATGATAGGAAGATGATGGAAATCAAGAATGATCAATACAGGAAAGGGATAGAATGCATGAAACAGATTCAAACAGATATCCAGGAAGTTAAAAATTCCACTGAAAGCTCCTAAAACCACGAGAATGAAACCGAAGACAAACATTCAGATCTTGAAAACAGGATTGTAGCTACTGATCATGAAAGGAAAGATCTCTTAAAAGTAACAAGGAACCATGAAATAATAATTCAACAGCCGCAAGATGATGCAAACAAAAACAATATGAGTGATAGATGTCAATGAAAATGCAGGAGTCAACACAAATGATATAAAAACATGATTTAGAGAAGTAGTAGCAGAAAATTTCCAAAACATAGAAAAAGAATCTGACATACATATGTGAAGCATATACAATTCCAATTAGCCATTACCAAAATTAATCTACATCCAGACGTGTCATAAGCAAGATCCCAGAAATTCAGCACAAGAACAAAATATTAAAAGCTGTTAGAAAAAAGAAGCAGATCACCTATAAAGGAATGCCCACAAGATTCACAGCATATTTCTCAACACAAACTCTCAAGTCAAGAATAGAATGAAGTAAAGCATTTCAAGCTTGGAAAGAAAATAACTTCCAACCCAGATTGATGTACCCTGCAAAACTATCTTTAAAAATTAATAGAGAGATAAGATACTTCCATGACAAACAACAACTGAAGAAATTCATGACCATGAAACTAACACTACAAAGGGAACTAAAGGATATTCTAGACAGACATAAAAATGATCACAATTCCAAGAACAACAGAAAGAAACCACTAAACAGGTTAAGCAATTAAACAAAGGAGAAAAGTAGGGAACAAATAGCAGGAAAATAACATGGCAAAGATAAACCAATATATATCAGTTATAACCATTAATGTAAATGGCCTCAATTCACCATTAAAAACAGCCCAGAATGGCAGAGTGGATGAAGAAATAACATGCAATAATTAGAAACACATTTAACTCAAAAAGAAATTCATAGGCTGAAATTCAAAGGATGGAAACAATACTCCAGGGAACAGAAATTCAGAAAAAAGCAGAAGTAGCTATTCTGTGTGCAGACTATGTGAGCTTCAAACCAAGGATGATCAAAAGAGATAAAGAAGGTCACTAAAGAATTGTTAGGAGAAAGTGTCAAGAGGAAGAGATAACAATCATAAATATGTATGCAACGTATTTATGGGAACATGTATGGGAACACCCAACTATATAAGATAAATATTAATAGATATGAAAAAATCAAATGAGCAATAACATAATTGTAATGTGGGGCATTAATACCCCACATTACAGATAGATCAACCAGACAAAAAATCAGCAAGAAAATATCAGAACTGAGACAAACCCGCAACTACATGGACTTAGTAGATGTTTACAGAGTGCTCCACCCAACAATAATGGAATATATATTCTTCCCAGCTGCACATGGGACATTTTCTAAAATAGACCATATACTAGCCCATAGAATTTCCTTAAGTAACTGCAAAAGAATTGAAATTATCCCCTGCATATTATCTGACCATCATGCAATGAAATTGGAAGTTAATGGCAAAAGAAACCACAAAAACTCCATAAACACGTGGAATTTACTAACGTCCTCATGAATAGCCAAAGGGTCACAGATGAAATTAAAGAATTAAACAATATCTATAATTAAACAAAAATGCAGATACAATATACTGGAACATGTGGAACATAATGAAAGCAGTCCTCAGAGGGAAATTTATAGTGATGAATTCCCACATCAGGAAAAAACAGAACCAGCACAAACGAAAAAGCTAATATTGCACCTCAACCTTCTAGAAAGGAGCAAGTCAAGCCCCAAACCCACAGATGGGAGGAAATTATGAAGATCAGAGCAGAAATTAATGCAACTGAGACTAAAAAAAAATACAAATAATGAATTGAAGAGCTGATTATTTGAAATATTTAAATTGGATAAATAAATTTAAAATGGATAAACATTTAGCTAATCTTATCAAAAAAGGAAAGAAAAGACTCAAAATTATGCAATGAGGAATTAAAAAAGTGAAATCACTACAGAACCTGTGGAAATTCAGGCGATCATCAATATCTACTTTGAAAATCCTTACTCTCATAGTATGAAAGACACAGAAGAAGTGGACAACTTCATAGATATGTATGAATTACCAAAGCTGAATCAAGAAGATACAAAAATTCTGAATAAACCAATATCAATCAATGACATTAAAGATGTAATTAAAAATTTACCAACAAAGAAAAGCCCAGGTCCTGATGGATTCACTGCTGAATTCTATAAGAAATTTAGAGATTTAATTCCAATACTCCTCAGACTCCTAAATGAAATTGAAAGGAAAGTAATACTCCCTAATTCATTCTTGGAGGCAAGTATTACTGTAATATAAAAACCAGAGAAAGACTCAACCAAAAATGAGAACTATTGACCAATTCCCTAATGAACAGTGATATAAAAATCCTAAATAAGATATTAGCAAACAGAATGCAGCAAATGATCAAGAAGATTATACATCATGACCAAGTGGGATTCATCCCAGGAATGCAGGGATAGTTCAACATATGGAAATTAATAAACGTAATGCACCATATCAACAAAGCCAAAGACAAAAACAACATGATCATCCCAATAGATGCAAAAAAATCCTTTAGACAAAGTCTGCTCATTCATGATGAAACCTCTACAGAAGATTGGGATGCATGGTTGTTATGGTTTGGTTCTGGATGTCCTCCCAAAGCCTCCTGCAGTCATGGGGCAGGCTTCTAGAGTTTATGATTGATTCATGGGTGTGAATGCTACAGCTTCCCTGGGGCAGATAGTTTGCATATGTAAGGGAGAGAAAGAGGCTACTTGCCACCCCACCTCCCATTTGATCTTGCTGCTTTTGTTGTTTTGTGCCATGTGCCACTCTGCCTTGGAGCCAGCCAAGTATGGACTGAAACCTCCACAAACTGTAAGCCTAATAACCCTTTCTTTCCTTAATTCTGCATGTCATATATTCTGTCTCAGCAAAGAGAAAAGTAACCAAGAGAATGGTCTTTATCTCAACCTATTAAAGCCATCTATGACAAACCAATAGCCAAAATCATAATACATGGACAAAACCCAAAAGCATTTGCTCTAAAATTAGGAACAAGACAAGGATGTTCCTTATCACCACTCCTATTCAATATAGTTCTGGAAACACTAGTCAGATCAATTAGACAAGAGAAATAAAAGAAATAAGGATAGGAAAGGAAGAAGTTAAATTATCATTATTCACAGAAGACATAATAGTCTACATAGAAGACCCCAAAAATTCCACTGAAAGATTTCTAGATTTAATATTCAAATTCAGTAGAGTAATGGGATATGAGGTCAATACTGATAAATGAATAGCATTCCTGTACAAAATCAAGAAACTCACTGAGAGAGAAATTAGGGAAACTATGCCTTTCAAAGTAGCAGCCCAAAAACTGAAATACTTAAGAATCAATCTAACAAATGAAGTAAAAGATCTACACATCAAAAATTACAGTAGTCTGGAAAAGGTGATTAAAGAAGATACCAGAAAATGGAATGATATCCCTTGCTCATGGATAGGTAGAAACAACATAGTGAAAATGGCCATACTTCCAAAATTTTTATACATGTTTAATGAAACCCCAATCAAAATACTATTGGAATACCTCACAGAACTAGTGAAAACATTCCTAAAATTCATTTGGAACCAGTTAAGACCTAGAATAGCAAAAGCAAAACAAAGGAAAGGCAAGAGGCATCACAGTCTCTGACTTGATAATGTACAACAAATTTACTGTGATAAAATCAGCATGGTACTGTCAAAAAAAACACAACTGAGAATCAGTGGAACAATCTAGAAGATTCAGACACTGCTCCAAACACACTCAGCCAACTTATCTTTGACAAAGTGGCCAAACATGTTCACTGGAAGAAAGATAGCCTCTTTAACAAATGGTGCTGGAAAAACTGTCTCTCCACATGCCAAAGACTAAAACTAGATCTGTGTCTATTACCATGCACTAAACTAAAGTAAAAATGGATCAAATATCTAAATACTAAAACAGAAACACTAAATCTACTAAAAGAGATAGTAGATAGAAATCTTGAAAACGTGTGTAGGTAGAGAGTTCATTAACAAAACCCAGACTGCACAGGAAATACTTGAAAGAACCAACAACTGGGATCTCATCTTATTAAAAACCTTTTGCACAGCAAAAGAAATCAACAACAGAGTGAAGAGAAAACTCACAAATTGGGAAAAAATTTTAGCCAACTGTCCCTTAGATGAAGGACTTCTCTCTAGAACATAAAGAATTTTTAAAAAATCAGATCGTCCCAATCAAAATATGGGCATCTGAGATGAATACTCACTTCTCAGATGAAGAACTACAATGGCAAATAAATATATGAAAAAATGTTCAACATCCCTGATCATTCAAAAGCTGCAAATTAAAAAACACTGACATTTCATCTCATTCCAGCAGGAATGGCTATCAAGAAATCAACCAATAACAAATGCTGGAGGAGCTGCGGGGAAAAAAGAACCTTTCTCTGCTGCTGGTGGGAGTGTAGACTGGTGCAACTACTGTGGAAATCAGTGTGGAGATTCCTCACAAAACTAGGATTAGAGCTCCTATTCTACCCAGCTATTCCCCTTCTGGGTGTCTTCCCAGAAGAATTAAAAACATGATATCACAGTGGATATATGTGCACCCATGTTTATAGTAGCACAATTTGTCATAGCTAAATCTTGGAAACAACCCAAATGCCCATCAATGGAGGAATGGATAAAAAAGATATGGTATTTTTATACAGTGGAGTAGTACTCAGCCACAAAGGATAAACTTGAGACTTCTATAGGTAAATGGGGCAATTAAGTCCATACTCATAAGTGAAATAAATCAGACTCATATGTATAAACATCATGTTGTCTTTCCGGTGTGAAAAACTGAACTAGAAAATAAGTTCTAAAAGGTACAACTGATATTGTGAAGTGGGAAAACATTATTTGAAAAGAACTAAGATGGGTAAAAGGGAAAAATACATTAAGGAAAAGGGGAAAAATGCAAGACAGTTATACTATTAGTTTCTCTTAGTTCATTAAAAAGGAAGGTTTCTGCTAATATCAATTGGAGAATACCTTGTACCCTGAGCAACCACTTTAAAGATAACAACATGTGATGTATTAACTATTGCTATTCTCCTATTATTTTGTCATGAAATATTGCTTTACCTTTTTTCCATAAAAAAATTAAAAAGAGCCAGGAAGGGACTAGAATCTGAAGGTGTGCAATACACATTAATTGCTTCTCCTACCTCCATGGATGTTTCTAGAAATGCTTTTCTTGCCTTTTCATTAAAAAAGACTTTAAACCTATAAACTCCAGAGAAATAACTAAGCACTAAGATAAGGGAACAGAGGTAAAAAAGAGTTCACTGTTCTTTTAAGATATTAATATAACCAAATGTCTCTTTCGGAGGGACATTTTAATCTGCAGTCATTCTGACAATGGAAATCTTTAATGATGCGTAGAGCAACAACAGCAACAACAAAAAAGGAAAATGCTTTACTGAACAGCACTTCACCTGGTATATAAAATTTGAATGGAATAAACTTTCCTGTAAGATTATTCAGTCTTTGCTTCAGTGTTTGTTTTAATTAGTTCAAGCTCTAGGTACCTAATTTATCAGAGGAAAAAATTACACCAAGCCTGCTTTAAAAAAGAAAGATCAGCTCCTAGCTAACAATTGAAAAGGGAGTTCTATTTTTTCAGAATCTCTTAACTGTTCTAGTTTGACAGGAATTACTTTATTGTCAACAGATTTGTTACAAATTTATGAACCATTTTAACTTCTTTTCGCCACATTCAAAACATTTTCAGGTGAAGAGTTTAAAGAAATGTGCAAAGCAGGTTCCTCCATGGCAGCTTCCTCTTCTTCCCTGGGGAGTTCCAGGGAGGACACTCCACTCCACCAAACTTTGGAGAGTCATTGCTTGTGCCTGTGGACGGGCACAATACTCAGGACATTTAGAAGTCATCTTCATAATACAATAAATAGAATGAAGAGTTGTGAGATTATTCATGCCTATTGACCTATGAAAGTGAAAGAAATGATGTGACCACATTAAAAAAGAAGAGGAAATAAAGTTTCCTTTATGGAAACATTTTTTAAACACTTTATATTCCATTACTGGTCAAAACACCCCCAAATTATTAGTCGATGTACTTTTCTTAAGCAAAATTCACCTTTGACATTCTGTAAAGGGCATAACTGCATCTCTTACAAGCTATTGGAATAAAAATTACAAGTGCCCGCGAGCTGATTACATTGTATCTTTGGACAGTAATCATTGGCAGAGAGTCCTAAAACAGAGAAGTGGGTTACTGGATCCCACTATCATTTTCACTGCACAAGGAGGCAAAACTGAAACATTTTCTTTCATATATCAATGTCATCATCTCACATGAGTCTTTGGGATGGAAATTAGAACATAAACCCTTAGCCAAGTAGTCCTTTCTCTCTTGCAGAACAAAAGTGCTCAAGTCAAGTTTTCAGGCAATGACTAGCTGCTGTCTGTATACAGGTCTTTGACAGCATCTTTTACTGTTAGAGTCAACCAAAGGAGCCCTCAGGGCTTCCACAGAACATCAACAGCCTTTCTATATTTTGATCCATGCACAGTCCCTTCATGAATGAAAAGAAAATTTCACATTTTAAGACATCCTTGAAAATAACTAGGTAGCAGACAAAAAATGTTACAACCTATATTATTTAGGGTTCCCCAGAGGAACAGATTCAACATAAAATGTATGTATGATTATATAAGGGATTCGTTAGGTAGGCTTACAGGATCAGAAGCGGAAGAGTCCCAACACAGAGGCAGAATTCAAGATGCCCGTCGGCATGCTGGAGGACCAGAGGATACAGCAATTGTGAAAGGTTGAAGGCCTGGAACCTCGTTTTAGGGTCACAGATGCAAGTCTTTGTTAGAAGACAAAAGAATCTGCATGGACAACTGAAGAATCTATTTTGGAAGGCTGAAGAAATTAGAGGTCAATGTCCAAAGATAATGATGAAGATGAGGGTGGCTTCAAAAAGTAATCTTCCCCTTTCTTCTTCTTTCCTTTTTCACTCTGTCCAAACTACAACCCTACTGTGGGTCTCCCCACCTCAGTTTGCTGGTCTACATGTTAATCATCCACAGATACATAGAGAATTTACTAATGTACTAGATGATTCTTATTCAAATTAAGTTGACATCACAATTAAGGATCATACAGCATCAGTCCCAGAATAGGTAAAATAGAATTATCCTCATATAACATTCAAGAATATGGAAAACTTTTTGTAGAAATCATCTTGCATTTGGTTGCAAAGGGTGTGTGGAAGCTCGGTATCTTTTGCAAAATTTTGCTATAGACCTAAAACTCTAACATGGAAAACATTTTGTATATACTATATGTAACAGCATTTCATACCACTAGACAAGGACTAGCTAAATAATTACAAACTGAACATTCATCAGAATTTCAAATCCCATGTGTACACCAGATCTTCACAGTCAGTAGCAATTCATCTAGTCAGTAATCTGAAGGAACTAGGAAATCGAGAGAAGGCAGTGAATGCTGTTTTTCACCTGTGAGCACCAGACTGGATTTTCCAGCTGGAATAATGAGGCCCAGTAGGACTAAATTTGATGACAAGCTTATAATAATTGATCTGCTACAGGTCTTCATCATGCTTTGATAAAAAGTTTCTTTATAAAATACAACATGGCACAAAGAAAACGTGTACCCAAATGATACTACCTTGAAAAAGTATTATTCTACATTTACTGGTTCATACTAGATGCTGAGCACTGTGTTCCTACCTGTGAATGCAAAGAGCAGAAGACCTAGCCTACCTCAGGGGTGACAGATGTGGACTCTGATGGGATAGGGTCGCTCCAAGCAGCGTAATGGAACTAAGTGCTGTGAGGACTCAGAGATGATTTGGAGAAATTATTTCCTGTGCCTGAGGGCCAGGAAAGCTTTATAGAAGACATAACATTTGATTTGATCTCTGAAACAAGACGGAATACAAAAGGTAAAGTGGGGAAGAGACGTTCTGGAGGCAGGAGGAACAAGATGATTACATACAGACACAAATAACTTTCACAGTTTTATAGATTTATAGTTATTCCCATATACAAGTCAATATATAAAATAACATAAATATAAATACATGATGCTATACTTTTTATATTTATTGTTTTAAAATATTCATAGGTTGTGTACAAAAATAAAAAATAATTTTAAAAGCAAGGATGTTCAGGTTAGCTTCTTAGACTACAATGTGATAAAACTACAGATGTATAATAATAAAAAATTCAACCAGGGAAGTAAAATGTTTCAGCCTTATAAATAGCACTTGAGACAAAAGGAAATCAGAATTGCAATTACACAGTGTTTATATCATAGTAATGGGACCTCTAAATGCAAAAATCTTATTTAGATTAAGTCATACTCTCGTGTTTTTAATTATTAATCAAAAAAGCTAAAAATATGCTTATCATTCAACTAAATGAATAAGAAAGAGAGAGAGAAAAATGTGAGGATACCATGATAAGAAAATTAATCAAGATACAAAGAGAAAATAATGAAACTGTAACATATAAAAAGCTCAAAACATTGATGGATTCAAGTAATATCTCTATTAAAAACAAGCAAGCAACTCTCTGGGAAATCCAATCAAGAAAATTGTCAACACAACCACATCACTATGAATAAAAAAAGATAAAACACAAAGATAATACTGTAATTTTAAAGGTATAGTATAAAGAATTCCATAATAAGAGATTTTTAAGTTTGAATAAAAATGATTTTTAGGAAACTATACATGAACCATAATCAATTCAGAAAAGATTGAAAGCTCAAGTAAGTAAAAATAATTTTTGAATCTATCAAGAAGTTGACAGCTCAAATAAGCCAAAAAGACAATTTAAATCTGTCAAGGATCTACTTCCAACATTCAGCAAGCAAATAAAACTTCTTGTTCCAAATGGATTTGAAAGTCTCATCAAGCTCCCAAAACTTTGTGACATTCAAGGAATGATTCATTGTTTCAGTGTTTGTGAGGCAGCAACCCAGAAAGGACTTAGGTGGCTCATCCTGCCTCAGAGATTCTCAGAAGGCTGCAGTTAGGGCAGCAGCCGGGCCTATTGTTAGCCAAGGGCTTGAGTGGGGCTGCAGCATGCAATTCCAGAGTGTTTTATTCTCCTGGCCAGTGGCAGAACATTCATTCTTCTCTAGCAGGTGACCTTAGTTCTTCACCTCAGCTCTACACAGCTACCTCGGTATCCCCATGACGTGGAAGCCACTTTCTCCTAGAATGAGGGATCGAAAAGAAAGAACAAGGAGAAAGTTGCAATGATTTTTATGACCTAGGCTTAGAAGTCACATGCTAACATTTCTGCCTTTTTTGCCATTAAAAGAGAATCACTGAATCCAGTCCACATTTAAGAGGTGACAAGTTAAGTTTCCCATTTTGAAAGAAGGCATATAAAATAATTTATGAATATATTTTAGAACACTAGCATAATCTGTCTACTGCAATAAACTATGTACATTTCTCCCAATTACAAAACATACCTCTTTTGGACCACTTTGATGCATTCTCCAATCTTACAAATCCAGGATGCTTTCATGTAAGTTAGGTACATATTGTAACAGGCTACTTGGGTGTGGTTTCTTAAGTACAGCTCCTCAAACACATTTTCTCTTGATTGAATATATGTGAACTAAAGAACAAAGTTTCCAACGTATAATGGATAAAATAATTGTTATTGGTACCCCTTTTCAAAGAGGGAATTATTAAGTTTTAATTATTAAGTTTTAATTCCATCCAGGAAAATTATGGCAAAAATTTTTTGGCTTAGAATTCAGTTTTACTCCTACCTAGGCTCTTAGACCTATCCTCTGGACTCTCGGTCCTGCTTTCTGAATCCTACTTCGAGAAATTTTCTCAGCCTAGTTCCTGTGAGTGTAATTCAGAGAATGTTTTCTATTTTCAGAAAGGCCAAGCTACTGTTATTTATATCAATAAATTTATTGTTTTATAGCTTGTGAATCTCTTACAAACCATATTGGAGATTCATTCCACTAAGCAAAAGCCATGGCTACAAATAATTCCAAGATAAGTTCTATTCTAGTTGGGTCCTGTTACGAGGCAACCTCTTGAAGCTTCTCAGAAGCCCTGTTATTAAATTGAACAAATTCTCTAACATAGCATACTACATTTTTCTGAGGTAGAAACAAAGGATTTTAGAGCAATGGCCTTGAATTAATCAGTAAGTTTTACTCTCTTATGAGTTTGATTTTTACTTAGAAGTAATAATTACTTAGAAGTAAGTTTTCTTAATTTTAGCACTGTTTGTAACCTAGAAAGGCTAAATAGTTTTAAAAACGTTAGCCTAGCCCCTTAAATGGTAAATAACCCTCCCTTAAGGTTCTATTTGCCTTTTCACATTTTACTGTGCACAACAATGAAGAACTGGGCTGTGTCTTTATCACTTTATCCACAGCAAGGTCATCTAGTTTATCATTTTACTTTCCATTATTAACCACAGTGGCGATCTTGCTGACCTGTCTGCCATTATATATCAACAGTCCTCTTTCCTCAAGTTTTCAGTAAGCTTTTCTTCACTTTCCTTGAAACCTCCACCCGTATTAGTCTCTCCATTATACTCTTGTTTCATCACTCTCCGTAATGAATGATGACTCCACTTGTTTTGGTTTAGATGTAGAATATCCCTCAAAGGCTCATGTTCTGAAGTCTTGGTTGTCAGCTTGTGATGCTGTCAGTGTAATGGAAGTGGGGCCATAACAGAATGAAGTTAGGTCACTGGGTGTACCCTTAAAGGGGACATGGGAAAACCAGCACCTCCCTTCTCCCTCTCTCCCTCTCTTTCATTTCCCTGATGTGAGCAGGTCTGCTCCACAATGTCACAATGTGCTCCCGATGTTCAACCTTGCTATAGGACCTAAAGCAACAGGTGTGACCAGGGACTGCAACCTTTGACATCATGAACCAAAATGAAGCCTTCCTCCTTTTCATGTTTTGTCATAGCAGTGGAAAGCAAGATAACACACCACCTACCATAAATAGGTTACTATGGTCAGGGTTTACAAGGGAATGGATTTAACACAGAACACATAATTTATAGGATTATTTTATAATATTCACTCAAAGAGTCATATGCAAAAGAGTGCAGGAAATCTGGCCATGCACTAAAGACCCAAAGAATATAGCTAAGGTCCTGAATCCCATGACACAAATCTAGTTGAAGACCTACAGCCCAACATAATGTCCTGCACTGGTCTAAATGGAGGCCTAGAGCCCATGACAATGTCTCATGCAAGTCAATACACAGGATTTGCACTGGGAAAACCTGAAGGTCAATGGTGGAACCTAGGAAGTGTGTGCCAGCGGGAAGAAGGATCTGTGCCAGCAGACTGAGGGATCTACACTCCAGCCAGGAAGTCATGCTCAATGTAACGACCAGAGCTCCCAAAAAGAACTGCAGCGATCCTCAGCAACAGGAAGGATCTCAGCTCCTCTGGCAATGAGAATAGCCAAGTTCATATCAGGAGAGCTAGCATGACGAGCTTTTCCAGGTGAATCAACTGCATACCATCTTCCCCTCCAGTTCTTTTTTTATGCTATTGGGAACAATCCTCAGGTGGGCCTTCCACACCCAGCACCACACTGATTCAGTTCAGCTGGGTGTGACAAGGTGACCATTAGTTAATCCACCATCACATAGCTAATACACCCTTCCCTCACTTTCCTCCTACCCTTATCTGTCTGATTCCTGCCACCCTGCAAAATCAACCTTCCATTCAATAGCATCCCTCATCTTTTAACATAGCCTTCTCCCTTCTATAGACTCCTTCATGACCACATTGATCCAGCTCCACATGCTTGTTCAAATGAATGGCACCATATATGTGAATATTCATTTCTTATTTTATGGAAATTAGCTTGAATTCTTGTTTTAGGTTATAATCTTTGGCCTATTTTTAATAATATGTCATTTTTTTCAAGAAGCTGGGAAAATGTAGGCAATCATACCTCTGAGTATGAGAGATAACTTCCATTTATGCTTCATTTATTTTTATGTCTCATGATAGAATTTGATTTGGTTTATCTGTATTTTCTTTACATGTAGATTTCCTGGACACAGGAAATCTGGATATCTAGAGATCTGGATATTTGGAAATCTGGACATAGACAGCCAAAAGTTACTTTTATTTTGAGATAAGTGTTCAATACGAACTATCTCAAAGTTAAAATTTCTGACATGATTCATACCTCCTGCCCACCAGGAGGAAGGTGGAGAGTCAAGTGTTCCTGCCCAGCAGCCTGTAGACCATAATGAAGGAGCACAAGGTGCTCCTGAGGGTCTGGTGTTTCTGATCCAGCTGTCTGTTAAGAGCGCTATCTCTACCAGTGCAGTTTCACAGAATTCTGTGTGGATGAAAGGCAGAGCATCAGAGAAAGTCTCAAGTCTGCAGCCACGACTTTGATCTTTGACCTGTTGCATCTTCTCTTGAGACCTCACCATGGATTCTGTGAATCAAGTTCACTCAGACTAAATCTCTCACCCAAGTCCTAAACCAAAATCACATATTCTAATGGGATTTGACTAAAGAGCTCCTCAGATGCAGAAATGGGCTACTCTAGGACAGACAACACTGCTTTGGACTTTTGTTTTCTTTACTTTTGGTTTTGAAACAGTCACATTAAATTTTCCTGGATAGCAAAAGCCATGGGCCCAAGTTGTTCACCTGCCTGAGCCTCTTAAGTAGCTGTTATTACAAGTGTGAAACAACACACCCAAAGAGATCATGGCATTTTCCGTGATTTAAAAATAGGCCATCATTCTTCAAATTAAATATGTGAAGACAGAAAACAGAAGCTAGAAACATAGAGTGGTGCATTTGGAAGGCTAGGTGAAAGAAAGGAAAGAAATATAGCCCTACCTTGGTTCACAAACTTCTTTCCATGAGTCTGGTCTGAAACCAAACCAGGTGAGAAGTGAATCAAATTCAGTGGTTAAGAGAGAGAGCAAAGTGGTGGACTGGTGAAAGCCACCAACTCATCTACTCCAGGACAAAATGACAAGAGACTGGAAAACAGCCCCAGATGAACCACAGTAAACAGAGGGTTCACCAAAATCAAGAGGGAAATTACAGAGAAAAAGAAGAACAGAAGATCCATTGCTACAGAAAAAAAAGGTCACCACTGCCGACTTGAGACTAAACAGTGTGTCAAGAGTGGCTGTAGCCACCCCAGTGAGAAGGGAGCAAAAACTACTTTGCTTCTAACTAAGCAATGGAGACCTAAAAGTACATGGCCACAATTCACCAAGCAAAAGAAGCAGTCTGGTAGAGTGGATCAAGAAACAAAATTCAACAATATGCTGTATGCAAGAAACACATTTAACTCAAAAGGAAATTCATAGACTGGAAGTCAAAGTATGGAAAACAATCCTCTATGTGACAAGAACCCAGAAAAAAATCAGAGGTAGCTATTCTGTTTCCAGCCAATGTGAACTTCAAACCAAGAATCATCAAAAGAGATAAAGAACATCACTACATACTTGTTAGCGGAAAACTTCAGCAGGAAGAGATAACAATCATAAATATCTGTGAACCAAATGCAGGAGCACCAATTATATAAGACAAATGCTAACAGATGTGAAAAATCAAATAAGAAATAACACAATCATAACAGGGGACTTTAACGCCCATTGTCACAAAGAGTTAGGTCAACTAGACAAAAAACAGCAAAGAAATAGCCAATCTTGTGAATAAATGGACTTAGTAGACCTTTATAGAGTGTTCCACTCAACAACATCAGAATATATATTCTTCTCAGCTACACATGGGACATTCACTACAATGGAAAATGCTTAAGTAAATGCAAAAGAATTGAAATTATCCCATGCATACTATCAGACCATAGTGCAATGAAATTGGAAATTATTAACAAGGAAATTGCAAAAAATACATAAACAGAAATTAAATAACATCCTCGTGAAGAACCAATGGGTCACAGATCAAATTAAAGAAGAAATCAAACAATATTTACAATAAAAAAATGCAGATACAACTTACCAGAATCTGAGGGACAAAATGAAAGCAGTTCTCAGAGGGAAATTTATAGCAGTTAATTGTCACATGAGGGAAACAGAACCAGCACAAATAAATAAACTTATGCTACACCTGAAGCTTCTAGATTAAGAAGAGCAAGTCAAGCCCAAAGCCCAAAGAAAGCAGGAGACAATAAAGATCAGAACAGAAATGAATGCACTGGAGACTAAGAAAACAACACAAATAATTAAGGAATTAAAGAGTTGGTTCTTTGAAAGAATAAATAAAATTGATAAAGCCCTAATCAATTTTATCAAAAAGAGGACAGAAAAAACTCAAATTTATGCAATAAGGAACGAGAAGAATGAAATCACCACAGACTCTGTAGGAATTCAGAAAATGACCAATACTTACTTTGAAAATCTTTCATCTCATAAGATGGAAAACACAGAGGAAATGGACAGATTCCTAGATACATATGAATCCCCAAACCTGAATGAAGAAGACATAAAAATCCTGAATAACCCAATATCAGCCAATGAAATTGAAAATATAATAAAAAAAAACCTTACCTACAAAGAATAGCCCAGGCCATAACGGATTTACAGCTGAATTCAACAAGAAATTTGGAGAATATCTAATGCCAATTCTTCTCAAATTCTTTAATAAATTTAAAGGGAAGTAATCCTCCCTATCTCCTTCTGAGAGGCAAGTATTACACTGATACCAAAACCTTCTTAGAGAAAAATGCAACCAGAAAAGAGAAGTACAGGTCAATCTCCTAACGTACACAGATGCAAAAATTCTCAATAAAATACTAGCAAACTGAATGCAGTAAATCATCAGGAAGATTATACATCATGACCAAGTGGGATTCATCCCAGGAATGTGGGGATGGTTTAACATATGCAAATTAACAAATGTAATACATGATGTCAATAGATCCAAGGACAAAAATCATATGATCATCCTAATAGATGCAGAAAAATCTTTTGATAAAGTCCAACACTCATTCATGTTGAAAACTCTACAGAAAATAGGAATAGATGGTCTGTATCTCACTCTGATAAAAGCCCTGTACGACAAACAGAGAGCCAACACCATACTAAATGGACAAAAACTGAAAGCTTTTGCTTTAAAAGCAGGAACAAGGCAAGGATGTTCACTGTCACCACTCCTATTCAATATAGTTCTGGAAATATTAACTAGAACAATTAGAGAGAGAAAAGGAATAAGTATAGGAAAGGAAGAAGTTAAGTTTTCATTATTCACAGATAACGTGATACTCTACATAGAAGACCCTAAAAACTCCACCAAAAGGCTTTTAGATTTAATAACTAAATTCAGTAGCATGGCTAAATATAAAGTCAACACTCAAAAATCAATAGAATTCCTATACACAATCAATAAACACACTGAGAGAAAAATTAGGAAAACCATGCCTTTAACAATAGCATCCTAAAAAATGAAATACTTCGGAATAAATCCAACAAATGAAGTAAAAGATCTATGATCTACACAGTGAAAATTACAGTACTCTGAAAAAAGAAGCCAAGGAGGATTTCAGAAAATGGAAAGATACTACTTGCTCATGGATAGGAAGAACCAACATTGTGAAAATGGCCATATCTCCAAAATTGTTGTTCAATGCAATCCTAATTAAAATACCACTAGTATACAACACAGATCTAGAGACAACATTCCTAAAATTCAACTGCAATCAGAAGAGACCTAGAATAGCAAAAGCAAAGATGAGCAACAAAAGAAAGGCAAGAAGCATCACAATGTCTGACTTGAAATTATACTACAAAGATACTGTGATAAAATCAGCATGGTACTGGCAAAAAAGCAGACCTGAGGATTAGTGAAACACATTAAAAGATGCAGACACACCTACAAACACATTGAGCTCCCTTATCTTTGACAAAGGGGCCAAACATGCTCACTGGAAGAAAGATAGCCTCTTTAATAAATGGTGCTGAAAAAAACTGGCTTTCCACATGCCAAAAACTAAAACTAAATCCATGTCTATCACCACACACTAAAGTCAAAATGGATCAAAGATCTAAATATTAGAATAGAAACACTAAATATATTGGAAAAGAAAGTAGGTCAAAATCTTGAAGACATAGGTGTAGGTAAATAGCTCATGACCAAAAACCAAACTGCAAGGGAAACACTAAAAAATCAGCAACTGTGATCTCATCTTATTGAAAACTGTTTGCACATCAAAAGAAACTACCTACAGGGTAAAAAGAAAACTCACAAATTGGGAAAAACATTTTTTCCAACTGCCCATCAGACAAAGGACTTCTATCTAGAACATGTAAAGATTTAAAAATATCAGGCCTCCAAAATTGAAAGACTGAATCCGAAAATGGGCATCTGAGATGAATACATGCTTCTCAGGTGAAGAAATAGAAATGGCAAACAAATATATGAAAAAATGTTTAACATCATTGGTCATTTGAGAAATGCAATTTAAAATAACACTGAGGTTCCATCTCACCCAGAAAGAATGGCTATCATCAAGAAATCAAATCATAACAAATGCTGGAGGGGCTATGGAGAGAAAGGAATTCTTCTCCACTGCTAGTGAGAGTGTAGACTGGTGAAACCACTGTGGAAATCAACGTTGAGATTCCTCACAAAACTAGGATAATACATCACACTTAACTCAGCTATTCTGCTTGTTTGTATTTTTCCAGAAAAACTGAAAACACTATATTATAGTGATATATGTGCACCCATGTTTATAGAAGCACAATATGTTAGAGCTAAATCTTGGAAATAACACAAATGCCCATCTACTGAGGAATGGATAAAAAAGTTGTGGTATTTTTATACAATGGAGTATTACTCAGTGATGAAAAAGATAAACTCAAGGCTTTTGTAGGTAAATGGATGCAACTAGAAACCATAATTATAAGTGAAATAAATCAGACCCACGTGTGTAAACATTGTATTGTCTCACTGGTGTAAGAACCTGAAATACTAAATAAGCCCAAAAGGTATAATAGATATTGTGAAAGGGAAAGAAATTGCTCAAAGGGAAGGAACACCTGGGATGAGGGAAAGAAGAAAAGGCAGAAAGAAAGGGAAAGATATGTATGTATATAAAAGGATAGCTAGGATAATTGTACTGCTGATATCTACTGTTTTACTGAAAGGAACAGTTAATGCTTACAGTTTTTGACTCATTTTGCATGCTTATATCTGGTGATCCGAACAACTAACTTGAAGACAATATGCAATATAACAACCATTGTGGAATTCTTACCATCTTGTTTAGTGATGCTCTGTATCATTCTAGTGTTTTTTTATTATGTTTATTCTCTTTAATTGTTTGATCAGTCTTGCATTCTTATAGCTGATAATCTGAGCTACTTTGTTGAAGATAACAATATGTAGTATAACAACCATTATTAATTCCTATCATCTTGTTTTGAAATCCTGTGTCATTTTTATTGTTTTTGTGTTGTTTTGTTTCTGTCTTTGTTGTTCTTATGTTTTTATTCTCTTTAAAATAAAAAAATGGAGACCTAACCTAGAGGAGAAGAATCTTATGTAGTCAGAGACAGCAGTGAGAACAGGAAATACTGTTTTCTGAGCAGACTCCAGAGTTAACAGTTGTTCAGTGAGAGAGAGTGGCACTCCAGTACACAGTCATGTGGAAGGACAGTGGGAGGCAGGGGTCACTCATTTATCTCAAAGAACTCTGAACTCAAACTCCAGGAGCAGAAGGGCCCCAGAATAGTTTCACTGACACCTTTCTGGAGTGGAATGAAGTAAGGACCATCCAGTCACAGTAGACTGCCAACAGTTGGACGACAAAGTGAAGGCATTGTGCTGAAAAGTAAGAACTGGAACTACCCAGACTCCACTCCAGTAGACACCAAAAGCCAGTCCTAGCCCTACGTACAGAGGACTGGAATCATATCCTTACTCTGTGACCAGTGGCACAAGCATAGAAGTGGCCTTGACCAACAGCAGGACAAGGGCACATTCCCACTGGCCTGCATCTAGTGGCACAAATAGGCATGTGGCCCTGGCCAATAGCAGGACAAGTGTACCCTCCCCTGCCCTGTGACCACTGGCATGAGCAGGCAGGTAGCCTTGGCTGGTGGTGAACAATGGCACTGCCCCAGCCCAATGCATGAGAAAGGATGGGTGTGGTCATCATCAGCCCTCCACCAGTAATAACCCTACTGCACACTTGGTGGAGTTAATCAGCACAGACTCCAGCTCTTACTTGGATATTTAACACTGAACTGGGGGCAACAGAGTTATTTTTTTTTCTCTTTTTTTCATTCTCTTTTCATTTATTAGATCATTGTTTTCTTTTACTGCCTTTGTTTGGGAGGAAGGTTTTTTAGGTTTTGAGTTTTACTACTTAGTTTGTTTTGTCTGCCCTTTGTCTCTCTTTTCTCAGTGGTCTTTCTAGATTTTCTGGTGCGTTCATGTGAATGAACATTGTTTGTAGCCTTTCTGTTTTGCCTTGATATTCCTTTGTTTTCTCCTTTATGCTTTCACTCCTGTTCTCATCTCTAGTTTCCCAAAACTTAAGTAATTATCCTTTGTCATTCAGCCTTGTTTCTACTGTATTTCTCCTCAGTTATCATACTATTTTGTCCGCCATCCCTTTTAAATTCCCCTTTCCCACAGGATAGTATCAATCTACCAAGAATTTCACTGCATATAAATTCCTGGTTTATGTTGTATGTTGTTATATAAATTTAGATTTATTCCTATAGTTAGAGATACCAAATATCAGTGACCACAAGTTGGCACTTTCTAGGCTGTGCTTAATGATATTGTTATTGCTAATTTTACTACTTCACCCAGGGTTCCACACCTATTATAATCAGTTGTTCACCCTTGTAGACAACATTGTGATTTTTGAGGTCATAACAACCTACATACTCCAGTACCAAAAGACTGGGGGCTGAGCCAAATAGATAGCAATTTCTTATTCCTACTAAAGTGGGAAGGTAAGAGCTTGGGACAGACATAAAGACCAAGAACCATATAAATCTAGATGATATCTCTGAGAAATATACATGTCCTAGGGAAGCCTCCATACCAATGATAATGCTGCCTCATATAGGAAAAATGTAAACAGAAACATAGAAAACAAATTGAAACTTAAAAAATAGAAAGTGAAGACAATACCTTTCACAGTAGCATTGAAAAAAATGAAATACTTTGGACTCATTCTAACAAAGGAAGTGGAAGATCTCTACACTCAAACCCACAGTACTCTGAAAAAGGAGCTTGGAGAGGATATCTGAAAGTGGAAAGGTATCCCTTGCTGTTGGGTAGAAGAACCAGCACCATGAAAATGGCCACAATCCTCAACTGCTTATACAATTTTAATGTAATCTCAATCAAAATACCTTTAGCATACCTCACAGAACTAGAGAAAACATTCCTAAAATTCATTTGGAACCAGAAGAGACCTATAGTAGCAAAAACAACTCTGGGCATCAGAGGCAAGTCAGAGGACATCAAAATTCCCTGACTTGAAATTGTACTACAGAGCTACTGTGATAACAGCATGGTACTTGGCAAAAAACAAGACAAAATAAAAAGCAGATCTGAGGACCAAAGACATAGATTAGAAGATGCAGAAACAGCTCCAAACACACTCAGCCACCCTATCTTTCACAAAAGGAGCCAAACACTTTCACTGGAAGGAAAATAGCTTCTTTAATAAATGATGGGAAATTGGCTTTTCACAGGCAAAGATTAAAACTAGACTCATGACTATCACCATATACTCAACTGAAATCAAAATGGATCAAAGATATAAATATTAAAAACAGAAACACTATATCTGCTGGAAGAGAGAATAGGTAGCACTCTTGAAAACATAGGTGTGAGCAAAGGCTTCGTGAACCAAACTCTGCGAGAAAAATACTGCAAAGAACAACTGGGATTTATCTTATTTAAAAAAAAAAAAACTTTTGCACAGCAAGGAAACCACCAACAGAGTTAAGGGAAATCCAGAGAGTAAGAAAACGTTTAGCCAGTTCTTCAAACAAAGGATGAATATCTAGAGCATATAAAGAATTGGAAAAAATAATCAGACCTCCAAATTTAAAGACCTAGTCCAAAAATGGGCACCTAAAATGAATAGAAAGCTCTCAGATGAAGAAGAAATGGCAAAAACTGTTCAACATCACTGCTTATTTAAGTTATACAAATTAAAACAAACAACACTGAGAGTCCATCTCAGTTCAGGAAATATGGATATTATCAAGAAATCAACCAATAATAGATGCTGGAGGGACTATGAGGAAAAAGGAACCCTTCTTCACTATTCGTTGGTGTAGACTGGTACAACCACTATGGAAATCAGTGTGTAGATTCTTCAAAATCTAGGACTAGAGGGTCCACTCAACTGAGCTATTCTGCTTTTTAGTATCTTCCAAAAGAATTAAAAGCATCCTCTTAGTTTATATTCCCACCCTCGGGTTCTTACACCAGTGATACAATACGTTGCCTGCATATGTATCGCTGATTTATTTCACTTATGAGTATGGACTCCAGTTTTGTCCACTTGCCTACAAAGTCCCCAAAACTGTCTTTCTTTATAGCTGAATAATATTCCATTATATAAAAATGCCACAATTTTTTAATCCAGTCT
>PVLD010006294.1:0-102068 GCA_004027595.1 Dinomys branickii
GGGGGGGTCGGGAGGCCGAGCCGCCCCGCCGGGCCGGTGACAGCACCCGCAGCCCGGCCCGCGCCCCCCGCTGGAGCGCCCCGCGCGGCCTCTGCAGTCTCGGGGCGCGATGCGGACGCAGCCAGCATGAGCGGCCGGCGGCGAGCGCTGCGCGCGCCCCTGCGGAGGTCCCTCAGCGAGCAGCTGCGCGCCTCCACGGCCCGAGCCCGGGACCTGCTGCGCAGAAACGTCCGGGAGAGGCGGCTGGCAGGTCGGTGTCCCCCAGAGCCGCGCGCACGGGCCCCGCGCACGCTCGGAGCCGGCTGGGGGCCGCGGCGGCGCTCCCCGCGCCCTCCGTCCGGCCCGCGGGGTAGCCCGCGCGCGGGGAACGCGCCCACGCGGTGAGTGCCCGACGGGAGGGTCCGGGGAGCGGAGCCAAAGCTCCGAGACGCAGACGCGGGGGGCCGAGGAGCGGGATTTGGAGGAGGACGGGCCAAGGGTCGTGGGCTCAGCCAACCAGCTGCGCACAACCCTGTCCGGCTGCAGAGCGGACCCTCTTCACTTCGGAGCTGAAAAGGAAAGGTCTGCTTGGGGGAGTCCGTTGCCCCAGAATCGGGAAGAGAGGGGATCATGCTGAGCCTGGGAGTCTAAGAATACTTGCATGAGGCCGCGGATACAGCTCGGTGGCACGGATGCCTGCCTGGCAAGCTCAAGGTCCTGAGTTCAACTCCTGGCACCAAAGAAAAAGAATCCTTGCTTAGGTCGGAAAGCCCCAGCCCCAGGTCTGTGCCCGCGCCACAGAGCCTTGTCCTGGAAGGGCCAGGGCTGCAGTGGTTGCTGCGCCCCTCAGAGCCCTGCTCAGGAGCTTTGAGCCTGGAGACCCCTTAGGCACCTAATCACACTGCCCCAGTAAGGGGAAGTGGTCCTACTGGGCTCCACAGAACAGTTCCTGGACAGTTTAGGACCTAGACCTCTTTGCCCAGGTGTGAAGCGCTGGAAGCTACTTCAGGCAGCAGGGAAGGGTGCTGGGAAGGGCCTCTGAGGTGACAGTGAGTGCAGTTTAGGGACCTGGTTGTCCTCCCCAGGGATATCTCTTGACACAAATAATGACCAAGGAGTAGAAGAAGGTAATTCTAGAGGAAAAAAAAAAAAAATCTGAAGCCTGGGCAGAAGGAAAGAAAACAAGTGACATAGAAGAATTAAGCTTCCCAGCCACCCCCCCACCCCAGCCCCACATGCCTTTGCTATTTACATTAGGAACTAGTAGCTGTTCAGTGTTCTGACCTTAAACCCTTAAACCCAGGCAACCACGTCTCCCTATCAGCCTGACAGCATTCTGGAGCAGAAGCCCAAGTGCATATTACCTTGGCCAGAGCCTTTATCAAGCTGGCTAAATGAGAAGTAGGCATCATTAGATAATTCTAATACTGTGGTGAGCATAAAACTTTCATCCCGTATGTTCACTCCAGCACAGCGTCTCCATTTAGTAAGCACCCAAGATATAAACATTTTTTCAGTGTGGACCCAGAAACTAATAGTGGTCACTCAGTAATTTAGGCTGCTGATGTTTGAAGACTTGTATGTGCATCGCAGACTTTAATTAATAACAATTAATAGCTTTTCCTTGATATTGTGCTCAACTGTATAATCTATGGGATGGTTAGTGAAATTTTTGTGGTCTGGTAAATTTCAGTTGCTTTGTACCTTCTTAATGCACGCTGCAACTATCTCTTTCGTGGTGTCTGCTAGTTAAGTTTGTTAAGTTTGTGAACTCAGGTCTTCAGGAAACAAGAAGCCCCTCCTGGAGAGCTGCCAAGACTCTGATGGGATTTCGTAGCAGCTCAGACCAAAGATGACCACAGCGCTATCTTTTGTCATAAGGAGATCTGAGAGGGAACATAGTGCTACACGAAGATTTAAAACTACTAAGATTGCCCAGGAAAATCATCTATTTGCATGGATTTAGACACTGTACTTAAATCGGTGGAGGGAAAAAGTTTTGATTCTGGGAAATAAACTATACAGAGAGATTTTAAGACCATGAATCTACAGAAGTTAAGACTGAAAGTGGCTTCAGGGTGTGTCAGCATTCTCTGAGAGAAGCCCAATTATTTTTAAGATAGTGGTATGAGGTTTTAAAATGTTTAATCAGAATATTAATATCTGCTTACCCATAATCTGCTTACCACTCTGCTAACAGCAGATGCCAGCAGGTTATTCAGCTGGGACCACACAATCCTCTGTGCAGCAGACTTCAAGCTGGGATGTTTGCCACAAAACCAAGCCAACTCCATGAAGGAGCTTTTAGATGCAAATGGATTTTCTTGGGTTTTCTTGCTAAGGTAGCTAAAATATGGAACTTTGGCCATGGGACACTGAAATACTTAAATTATTAATGCTGGCATCATTTCTAGGTGAAAGTGTTCTTCATCTGTAAAAGCCTTCTTTATACGGTCTAGTTCAAAGTATCAGAATAATCCCCTTTATGCATATGTCTCCAGAGGGCTTCTTCCCTGGGAAAAGCAAGGGAAGGGGCTACTGCCTTTTTGGTTATGTTTTGTTCTATTTATCTTTTTCTATCAGATAAAAGTTGTGTGCCAGCTTTTCTTTAACTTGCATAAAATTTTGTTATTACGCTTTAGTCAGTGGAACAGTGTTCAAAGTGCTTTATAACAAATGTGTGTTTGTTGTCCAGAGAATTTGGAAGGTTGTTGAGTCTCTTGCTTCTTCACATTCTAAGGAAGGAAATCTTTATTCTAACTCATATTTCACTCTAACTCTAATCTTAATATTTATCCTGTTCCTCATGAAAAGTTGTCAGCTGGACAAAAAGCAGAAAGAAATACAACTGTTTTGTTTTGTTTTGTTTTGTTTTGCTTTGCTTTTGCAGTACAGCGCACTTCGCACTGAGCTACATTCTTATCTCTTTTTATTTTTTCTCTTGAGACAGGATTTTGCTAAGTTGTTCAGTTACCCAGGCTGGGTTTGTATTCCTCCTTCTTCAGGTTCAGGAATGCTAAGCTGTTGATTACCTTCTTTTCCTTTTATATTTCTTTTCTTTTCTTTTCTTTCTTTCCTTCCTTCCTTCCTTCCTTCCTTCCTTCCTTCCTTCCTTCCTTCCTGTCTTTCTTTCTTTTTCTTTCTTTCTTTCTTTCTTTCTTTCTTTCTTTCTTTCTTTCTTTCTTTCTTTCTTTCTTTCTCTTTTCTTTCTTTCTCTTTTCTTTCCTTCTTACTTACTTACTTACTTACTTACTTACTTACTTACTTACTTTTCAGACCGGCTCTTGCTAAAGTTGCCCCAGCTGGCCTCAAAGTTCTGATCCTCCTGCCTCAGCTTTCCAAGTAGCAGGTGCCCCCACACCTGGATACACCGATGGATTTCTGTAGTGTGGTGCCACATTCAGGAAGAAAGCAATACAAAATTGGAAAGGCATTTCTTAACAGAGATCACAGTGACACGAATAATGACAGGATGAGAATGAGGTTCAAATATGTTCATTTCCTCGCAAAATTATTACAAGGTATTTATTGTTAAAGAAGAGCTTCTATTGGGAGCCTTTCTTGAGTGTTCCAATTCTCCTATGACCTTCTTGCCAGTGCATGTTCTTAATTTCACAAGATTCTAATCCTCATAAGAGTCAGCAAAATTTTTTCCCTTCTGTTGTTTCAGGATTTACTATTGCTTTAGTGGTCATAATTTCTGTTTACTTCCAAAATGGCAGAACTTCTTAGTGCTCAAAGCAGGCTTCAAATTCAGTTCATCAGCAGTGAAAGGCTCTTTGTACCCTTTCTTATAATACCACTGCTTCCTCCCAAATCTTTTCTAAGGCTGTAGTTTACAAATAGATTTTTAAAAGAACAATAAAAAATACCCAGAAAAAAATTACTTGTCTTCTCTCCTAGAGTTACAAGGATAACCCTACACACATAAAAAGAGCCTGTCCCTTGTCATCCATTTAGTCTGGTTAATATATGAGTTTATAGAGATTTGAAATAAAAAACAGCCATACATCCACACTTACCAGGGCCCCTGTGTGGTACACCCCACCCATGACCAGAGCAGGAGCTGCAAGAATCAGTGGCTGATATAAACCCAAAATGAACTGTAGGTTTTTTTCCAGGTGAGGAGGGACAGGTTCTTTCAGCTGCCCTAGTTAACTAATCATCCACTGCTAGTGACAATTCTAAACTTTTCATAGTTTCATTAAAGTATCAAGAAAGAATACCCATTAGCATGTGGTGTTTGTAAGCAGTTTGAACTACAGTTTGTAAGTAGTTTGAACTATTTTAATGGAAATTTCATCCATATGTTTGACTTTTTATACTCATGTAATATATAGGTTTGTGAACGAATTGATGTCCAAGCTTTTTGATCTCTTTTATAGGCTCATTTTCAATCATTTCTCTGAGCCACAGGAAATTATATTGATGCCAAGAATACACTAATTTAAAACACTGAAAAGTTTGGGTTTTGTAGAAGCATTAATTCTACCAAATTTCCTTGAGTTCTTGTCATGTTAAAACAGATTCATTCATTCTCAGTCAACAGTAGTATAAACACAAAACTGGATCTTTAATATAAAGCAGGATCAAAAATAAAACATGGAACATAAAAAGTTCCTTATTAAAATCTGTGTTCCAAAAAAAAAAATCTATGTTCCGTGGTATCAACAGTCCAGAATGACACTGGGAATCCTTTCCATGCATAGCACCCCATAACCTTTCTGTTATCACACTACTGTGAAGAATAAGCCATCCTGCTCTGCTCAGCTTTTTGTAGTTTTTGCTGCTCTTTTTAAAAAATATACTGAGTTCACCAAAAAATGTATACACAATCAGGAAAAGAAAGTCTTTCCCTTTAAAAAAAAAAAAATCCAGGGTCTCACTATATAGTTTAGGCCGGCCTTAAGCTCACTTTGTAGTCCAGGCTGGTCTCGAACTGGCAACGATCCTCCTGCCACAGCCTACTGAGTACTGCGATTACAGACATGCGCCACCACACCAGGCTAAGAAAATCTTACATAAATACTTTAATACTAAATGTATTGAGACATCATGAGATGAATACAGGGTACCTTTGACCTTTCCAATTATAAGAAGTGCTCAAAATTGTGGCCACTAGCTTCTAGACATTTACTATTTTTCTTTTCCTGAAGCATGCATACATTCTTTGGCAGCCTCTGTATTTCCTGATGGGTCTACATTGAGATATGAGTTATATTAACAACAACAAAAAATCACCTAAGTCAAGTGAACATATAATTAAAACTAAAGTATATAATTGATATCAGACTTCTCAACCTTCACTACACATAGAATCATCTGGAACCTTTCAGAGCACCAGTGCCCTAGCCTCTCCCAGAGACTCATTCAGTTCAGTTACTACTTGAGTATCCATATTTCTTAAAGCTCTGCAGAAAGTTTCACTGTGCCATGGGGTCAAGAATCACTGATTTACATTAACTACCACATGTAATTTACAGAATTCTGGATCTAATATAAGGTTATCTGGTTGAGAATCCCTCATCCAAAACTCTCAGATTAGAAGTGGTCCAAAATCTAAAAGTTTTTGATGCTGACCTAATGCCACAGGTGGAAAATTCTACCTCTGACTTCATGTGATGAAATATAAATGAACTTAGCATTTAGAGCTGGGCCTTATCCACAGTAATTTCATTATGTAAATGCAGATATTCCAAAATCTACAAATGTCTGAAATCCAAACACTTCTAGTCCCAAACATTTTGGATAAGAGATACTCAAGCTGTATTTTAAGCTCTGAAGAAAAGTTTTGCTTAAATGAAGTCAAGTAAACTTATCTTACTATAGGGACAAGAGGGGTGGAAAAAGGGATCAGTGGTCCCTGGAGAATAATGAAAAAGGTATTATGATTTAGTGGGAAGAAATGGAATCAGGCACAGCGATGGGGTCAGGTAGATTGAGTTGGGCTATATTTTTAAGGAAAGAAGTTTGACTTTCTTCTACACAGAATTGGAAGAAGAGATATGACAAGATCTGAATAGATTACTAAGAGCAGTGGTGAGTGTGAGACATAAAAAGTAACATGAGCAAGGGTGACAGTGGCAGAAGTGAAGAGCAAAGGACACATTTGGAATATCTTGCAAGTAGAAATAACAGTGATGACAGATGGCTTGTTGAAGGCAAGGCCGAAGGGCTCCCAGGTTTGGGTATGAGCATTAATGGATGTAGTGCTGTTGGCCAGGCTGGGGCGCCTGACAGAGCTGCATGAACAGAGAAGGAGCAGAGGTCTGTGTTGGCCAAACTCACTGTGGAACACTTGTCAGACCTCCAAAAGTCAAAGGCAAAGTCACGGAAGTGGGTGTACAAGTCAAGCTTTGGGAGGAAAGGCAGAGCCAGAGAAACGTATTTTGGAGTCACTGGCATACAACCGCTCTACCAAATCTTGGACATAGGTAGGTCTACTTAGAAAAGAATATGGGAGTTGGGGGTGCAAAGGACCAAGTTCTATGGCATTCTTTGTCTAGATCACAATATTTGGACATAAATATGCGTGTGCTTAGTTTCTAGAGAAATTAGATAGCAACGGTATTCCTGAGTTCTACATTCTTCAGAAAAATAGTAGTATTATATTGAATAATCTTGTGATTTATTTATTTGATACCTGAAATGTTGATGCTTAAAAATAATCATGAGATGGGTTATTGCTCACTGGTAGAGGACATGCCTAGCCTGTAATGAGGTCCTGGTTTCAGTCCCCAACATTGCAATACATGCATACACACACACACACACACACACACACACACACACACCTTATAAATATATAGTTAACTCATTTTTTAAAAGTCTCTTTAATTTAAAAATTATACTTTTAAAACAGCAGGAAAGACTTCTCAAATTTGCCTTCCCCATAGTCATAAAAGAGAATAATATAGTCTTAGCATAAACCCTTACTCCAGCATATTAGGCCCATGTATAATAGGGTAAGAGCTTTATGGTGGACAGGTTACTTCCCTACATTCTGGTACCCAGGAATAGTTTAATCAAACATTACTTAGTTTATAGGAAAGGTTTGGGGTATTGATGTTTCCAGTATTCTATCCGGTGTGTCACCTTTATTGGTTTTTGTCTATAAAATGTTAGTTGAGGTAAAAATTCTTAGAGAAAAATAAATAGCCATCATCTTAATTTTTGTGTTTGTCAGGAGAGTAACTTAAATTTGACCTGACCTATCTGCAATATTTTGTTTAAATGGGAAGAGGGACTAGGGGAGGGGAGGAAGGAAGGGGAAAGAAAATGATAAGCAAAGAAGGAGAAAATAGAAACAAAGCTTTTGTAATTAGGGAAGGGAAGAGAAGTTGAAGAGAAGGTAGGGAATGAAGAAAAAAAAAATCAAAAAGTCAAAAAAAAATTCTAGTTAGCTGGGGATATAGTTCAGTGGAATAAGTGCCTGCCTGGCAAGCGCAAGATCCTGAGTTCAATCCCTAGTACCACCAAAAAAAAAAAAAAAAAATAGAACATTTTAGGCTGGGGATATAGCTCAGTGGAATAAGCGCTTGCCTAGCAAGCGCAGGGTCCTGAGTTCGATCCCCAGTACTGCAAAAGAAAAAAAAAAAGTTCAAAATGAAAAAAATTCTAGTTAATCCTGGGAGATAACATACTTTCCTAATTGGAACAAAGAAAGACTATGTTAATTACTGGTGGCTTCTCTGAATAAAACACTCAAACTAGCTAGTTCAACTGGAATTCCTTAAGGAGGCCGTGAGATATGATTTTGGTGTGTGTGTCTACCATACATCTGACCAATGAGCATGGAACACATGCCTAATAAAATTAATATCTATTTTTACTTTGTGCTTTTAAATTGTATGTTGAACAAAAAACTCATAAGGAAAATTTTACTTAGAGACCTTGTAGCTTTCTGCATGTTTATCTAATAGTATATTTGTATCCTGTGCTTTTGCAAGTTTAGTGATATTGCAAGATAAAAACAAAAGTGGTTGGGAAAGGATTACAACATTCTTGGGCCTTTTACAGGGCCCTTGAATGTTTAGTCCTAAAACAGTTTAGTGGAAGGACAAACATTTTTCTCACGTTTGTAGTTAGCCAATAAGCGTTTGTTGTGCCCTGAAATAGCAGCCTTGTCAAGGCGTGTTAGGACAACAGTGCAGTATATTAATTCTCTACTGTGGCTGTATCCTGGTAAAGCTCAGAAATTTTATTATGTTGCTCAAATCACTTAACTCAGCTACTTGACCAAAAATAGAACAAGCTTCCAGAAATTGCAAAAGGACAGTATGGAATGTGCCACGACTACACAATATTGTATTTGCAGATCTGCTGTGTCAAACCATTTTACATTCTTAGGCAGGATATTTCCATAGTAACTTTTTTTACCTGAAAAAAAAATTTCAGTCTTTTGGTCCTGTTATTTTGTATAATAAGGGATGCATTAATTATATTTCATTGTAGTATACAATATCTTTGAATAGTTCTTGCTAAACAAGAAACTAAAGGAATACAGAGAACTCTGCAACCCCATATCAAATCATAGAATCTTACTGTTTTTATCCTCTCTCCTTCTGGACCAAGTAGAAATATTTTCAAATTCTTTGAAGGATATTTGGAAATGTTTTCCCTTGAATTTCAATATTCATGCTTTGAATGACAACCTAAAGTACAAATGCTTAAATATATGAAAAATGTAACAAGTATAAATTATACTAATTTACTGCTACATGGGAATGTAGGGGTTGTTACAGTGATGCCGTAAAGATGATCGTACAGTGTTCCTCTTCCTTACTTGATATTGAGTTGTGTTCATCATGGCGACCTTCAAAAGCAGTGATGGATTGCACGTCTTCTAGCTGCAAGGAGATCTCCCCGTGGTCATGAAATAAATTACATCTTCCTTCCAGTGGCAAGTGAATACTTCATATGCAAAAGACATAAAAGAGGAGATATGTTTAGATGGATGCTAAGTTTAAAAAAAAGCTTTTACATATTTCAACTAGTGTCCTTTAGATTGTTTTATCTTCCCAGATAAAAAAAAAAGAGAGAGAGAGGCTCTGTGCTAAATGCTTGATTTCTAGCTGTTAAATATAAATCAAACCAAAATGACATAAGAAAAAATGCACTATTAACCCTTTAGAGTAACATCATAATGATGGAAAAGGGGTTGAAGCTATTTGGGATATCACGTGTAAAATCACAGTGTGTAATGGATGCTTAACCATTCATCCCTGTGAAATTAGCATTTCCCAGCATAATGTTGAGATAAACATTTGTCACCACTGTGGGTGCGGTGCTAGGAACACTGTGTCCTCAGTCCATTAACTCTTGGTTCCTTATGAGCTTGGATTTGGGGGTGGCCTTATGGTGCTGGGACACAATGGAAGATCACTGAAACGGCAGCTACTGAAGCGCAGGCCGCTGAAGCGGTACAGCAAGTGCCTGTGCCATTTAAGGGGCAGGTTTGGGGTAGGGTAACTAGTGTCAATGTGCTTATTTTCCTCATCTCTAAAAAGAGAACGCAGCTGGGCTGGTGGCGCACACCTGTAATCCCAGCACTCGGGTGGCTGAGGCAGGAGGATCGGTGCAAGTTCAAGACCAGCCTGGGCTACAAAGTGAGCTCAAGGCCGGTCTGAACTGCATAATGAGACCCTGTCTCAAAAAAAAAAAAAAAAAAAAAGAGAGACAGAGAATAAACACAGTACTTTCTTCTATTAAAAGTATTAAGTGAGTTTTACAAAACATTTAATGCACTGTCTGGTCCACAGTGAAAACTATATTTAGGTTGTGTATGTATATGGCATACAGCAGCAGGCATACGTCCTACATACATACACACATGATTTTTTCAACACTTTTACGCCATCCACACCCCTCATTTCCACCTGTCTGCTTCGTTCTCACATCTTTTGAATTCTTTCTAGATCCTATGTCTCAGGAATTTGAAGTGTTAAGAAATTTGCCTCTTTCTCTTTACTCTGATTGGGCTAAAAACTCAAGTGCTAAATATGTCAGCAGCATCTTAAACAAGTCTATTATGAACTAAGTCTTCCTTTAAAGTAACATTTGGTTGTTCTGAAAGATCACTGATTATGGTTTGTTCCTGAAAATCACCACTAGTTTTATAGCTATGCAGGTAAGAATTCATTCACATGCTGTCTCAGATACTTCTCTCCTTGCTGAGACAAAATACCCAACACTCATAGTTAAAGAAGGAAAGATTTATTTGGCTCACAATTTTTAGAGGTTTCAGGCCATAGTTGGTTGGCTCCAAGGCAGGGTGACATGGCAGAGGGGAATTGCAAAGAAGAGACAGCTCATGCCAGGAAGAAGGTGGCAAGCTATAAGTGATAAGCAATCCTCTTTCTTAATATTCTACCCATGCTACATGCACTTAGGGCAGGTAGCCCTTACACCCAGGGTGGGCCTTCTCATTAACCACAGCCAGAAGTATACCAAATCAAAATCAATTAGTAGACTGATTTAGTAATCACACACCTTTTTATTTCTTTTTCGATTTTTTATTTTTTTAGACAAGATTTTGCTTTGCAGTTCAGGCTTGCCCTGACCTCTCTATGTAGTCCAGACTGGCTTTGCACAGCATCTGTCTACCTCAGCCTCCCAAGTGCTGGGATTATAGGCACGCACCACCACACCCAGCAGTAATTGCACACCCTTAATCCAAGCATCACACGCTCTAGATTCAGCCATCTCCTATGACCACACAAGCCTTTGAGGGTATGTCTAGACACAAGCCGTAACACATGCCCTTGGCCTAGGTGGAATTTGATTAAAATCTAATTAAAATGAGGAATATAAGACTAGACAATCTCTAATGTCCCCTTTGTCTTTAAAGATGAATGAAACTGTAAATCTAGATTGAAGATCTGAGCCGCGCGTGGTGGCACATGCCTATAGTCTTAGCACTTAGACGGCTGAGGCAGGAGAAATCCCCATGAGTTGGAGACCAGCCTATGCTTGTGAGTTTAAGGCCAGTCTGAAGTACATAACAAGACCCTGTCTCAAAGAACCAAAATAAATGAAAGGAAGAAAAGAAGAAAGAAAAAGGAAGGAAGGAAGGAAGGAATAAAGAAGGAAAGAAAGAGAAAGAAGAGAGAAGAAAGAAAAGAAAGAAAAGAAAGAAAGAAGAAAAGAAAAGCAAAAAGAAAAGAAAAGAGAGGGAGACAATGTTCTCTTCTTTTCATTCCTTTTCATGGGATGCTTTGATGGAGGACAGGGAGAGTAGAGTCCAGGGTTGTCACCTAGAAATTGATGAATCAAGTCCCCATGCAACTCTGATCACACTGCCTGTGTCAGTAGTAGCGCTTCAGTTGCAATTTCATTTATTTTTGCCTCAATTTTTATAATTTCCTTCCTTGTATTAGCTTTGGATTTGGATTGTTCTAATTCCTCCAAGATCTGGAGGTGTGTTATTGGGATAGTTATCTGAGCTGTTTTTCTAATGTGGGAATTCACTGCTACAAACTCTCATAGGACTGATTTCATTGCATCTCGTAGGTTCTGGTGTGGCATACTGCCATTATCATTTGAGTGTAGATGCTAATTTCCTTCTAGATTTCATCTATGACCCACTGATTATTCAAGAGGGCATTGTTTAATTTCCATGTGTTTGCATAGTTTATGTGGTTTCTCTTGCCACTGACTTCTCACTTTGTTGCCTCATGACCTGATGATTTGATGGGATAATTTTTATTCTTTTGCATTTACTTAAGCATGCTTTATTGGCTAGTAAGTGGTCTCTTTGAGAAAGTTCCATGTGCTGAACACCAGAAGTTGAGAAATGGTTTCTTCTGTTACTGAACCTATATCTGCCAGAATTGGAGAAGAATCGAAGAGAGGACAAACTAGGAGTTCAGGGCCTGCAATACTTTTAAAAACTTCAGAGTCCCTATACCACACTCCATGAGGGCTAGCCTCAGGGACTGGTACAGTGAGCAAAGGACCCCTGATCAGAACCCTCTGTCCATACCTGACCACTTGATTTAATGCTCTGCTACCAACCTCTTAAAAATTGTCGACCAGAAGACAGATTGTAATTCTGTACTGGACCCTGCAGTGATACAGCCGGTCCTGTGCTCAGGGGAAACCAGCCCCTTGTGGAATCATGCCTTGCTTTGTGACTTCACCCTCAAGGGTAGCTTCTTGTTATATAGGTAAGATTAAAGTGATGTATAAAATCATCACCTATTTGTATCTGTAAGGGAGGACCTTGGAAGGTTTCTAGTGAACATCTGCAAGCCACATCGTATATCCTCTGTGCCCCTTGCTCTCAGGCAAGGTAAATTTCCAAGAGGGCAAGTGTGCTTCTTTTATTTTATTGTTTATTGATTCTGATAGCATCATTTTAAAGTAAGGCATTAAAATTATCCCTGATGTTTGCAGAGTTATAATGATTGTAATTTATTTATAATATATAAATACTAATATTTTAATTATTTTCTATTTAAAATATCATGGCATTTAAGTATAATAGGAAATTGGTATGTTACAATTTCAGATCCTTGTTTTAAATACTCTTAATTAAGCCATTTCTTTTTCCTTTTTTTTTTTTTTTTTTTTGGTCTTTTTGAGACAGGGTCTCACTATGCAGTTCAGGCTGACCTTGAGCTCACTTTGTAGCCCAGGCTGGTCTCGAACTCACAACAATCCTCCTGCCTCAGCCTCCCGAGTCCTAGGCATGCACCACCATACCTGGCGTTAAGCCATTTCTTAATTAAACATTTATTTACATAGTGTCCATAAAAGATTAATTCATTAAGCCCCTTTAATTAAAACTGTTAAAGCTATTTTCTGTGAAGATTTCACCTATGATAATTACTCAGAAAAGGAAATGAAGAGAAAGAATAATAAGCCTGTTATTTATCACCAGGAATCTTCTTTGTCTGCCAGTGTTTTATTTTGTCTTTGTGCCTATCTATCTCTGAGCAGAACACTAAGACTGTATACACTATGTGTGTAGTTCCATAACATTGCATCATCCAAGAAGGTACATGAGTAGCTCTGAGCAGTCATGCAAATAAGCAAGCAGAGTCTAACCAGCCAGTTACAGAGCAGGTTGT
Organism: Dinomys branickii; assembly: GCA_004027595.1. Taxonomy (NCBI): domain Eukaryota; kingdom Metazoa; phylum Chordata; class Mammalia; order Rodentia; family Dinomyidae; genus Dinomys; species Dinomys branickii. The sequence goes on from PVLD010006294.1 coordinate 13,053, forward strand.
AAGAAAGCAGGGAGGGCCCTGGCACCCATGTGGGCTCAGTGGGGTTCCAGAAAAACAATCAAAGGACAGCGGCTTGGAAAGCCAGTACTATTTATCTAATCAAACATAGAGAAGTATGAGATGCATAAGCGGCTTCTCCAAAGGACTCTAATAAAGTTTTATTTTCCAGATTTTGAAAATGCTGAATTTGCAGGGTCTAGTGGCACACACTTGTACTCTAAGCACTCAGGAGGCTAAGGCAGAAGGATTGCTTTGAGTTAGAGGCCAGCCTGCACTACATAGTGAAACCCTGTCTCTAAATAAATGAATAAATAAATAAGCAAGCTGAATTTGTAGGAGTAAATTAAACCTTCAAACATAATCATCAGTGTTTAGAAGTTAAACTCTAGACTCACTCTGAAAAGGGTCTCCTATATGAATACTCAAATCTAATGATTTGACCAAAGGTCTGTATTTGTCCCTGGGCCTCAACCTGGGCATCCTGACATGCCAGGTGCCCTGACACAGTAGCTGGGATACAGGAGGTGCCCAGCAAGTTCTTTTTGAGCAGGTTAGTGACTTTACACTATTGACAGCTACTGAGCACTGGACAGTATTGTATGGGAGGCATGTGCTAAGCACTTCACTCATCTTAAGATTTCTCAGTAGGTATATCAGGATAGGATCTCTGTTAGCATATACAGCACTGTGATTTGGAGAAAATGCTTTTTCTCTGGGTTTAGAAATTGGAGAAAAAAGTGACTCTCTTGAAAAAATTCAACCCCTAGAGTGCGTGGCTTGATTTGAATATTCTGGTCTGAATTTCAGCCTCCACTGCCCTCCCATCTTGAGGCACTTGCCCTATGAAAGGCACAGTTGTTCACAGTGGCTCTGAAAACTTTTACTCTCCCCACTTTAAAGCTGAAGAAATCAAGGCAAGGGTAAGCAACTTATTCAAGGCGTGTATCTGGCATTCATGAGTGGGGCATGATTCTCATAACCTGACTCTAGGACCCAATCCCTAGTCATAGTCTAGCATTGAGGAAGGTGTAATACCTCATGAGTGTCATAAGGAAACCAAGGAACCCATTTCCAAGGCCTGCCCCTTTGTGGCCTCATGCTAGGCACAGGAAGTACAGAGAACTGACCAGGGTACCCTGAGAGCCCAGGGTCTTCGTGGTAATAACATCAATAGTGATTAATAATGATCCTGAGTACTTGTGTAGCACTTCACAGCTAAGTGTTTATTCATTAATGTGGCTTAAAATCAGTAGGTCCTCACAAAAGTCCTTCAGGGAGTAGGATTGGTGCTGTGATCTCTGTTCCACTAAGACAAAGGAGAATAAGAAAATTTACGCTCCATGTCCAGCGTGTGACAGAGGAGATTTGAATCCAGACTGCTACCCTAGTGCTTGTTCTTCTGGTCACTTTCCTGCTGCCCAGTTTGAGTTCAGCTCAGTCCAGTTCAGTCAGTTCTTATTCTCCCAACCCATGGCTCCCAAACTGATGGTGTGTTGGAACTGTCAGTGAAGCTTTGTAAAACTCAGACCCTGGATTGCTCATGAGAACTGTTGTGTATGTATGGGTGAAGAGGGTGTATATATATTTCTAAGAAGCTTTCCGTATGATTTACTTGTTTACGGCTTGCTTGGCCCCATCCTCCCCGCCGCCCCATGACTGGAAATGGCTTGGCGTTTTCTTATCACTCTCTCAGCCCCTTCCCTTTATGGCGCCTTCCAGGTCTAGTAGATTATGTCCCCTCAGTGTTCCTGGATCCTGGAGCACAGGCACTTGCTCCAGTCCTTCATGAGTTCACTGCCGGCCATTCTGCCAGCTTCACTGCACCTGTTCCAGGTCATCTATCTCACGGGTGATAAACTTGAGATTACAGGCCAGTCACACTGACTCTGAGGATTACAGGTCACTTTGTACTTGGCCACTCATTTATAAACCAAATGCTCACTTCTGAAATTAGTCTACTGAGTACAGACTTTGTGAGGGTAAGGAGGTACATTTAAGTCTGTCCCCTGAGCTAAGTTTTATAAGTGTTTGTTGGCAACCTGACTCACTTGCCCCGTGGTGGATTAGAGGGAGGACTACCTGGCTGACAGGTATTAAAGGTATCTGCTTCCTCTCTCCTAAGAGCTCAGTTCACCTCCAATGACCCGAAGCTGTGCTTGTGCCGCTGTGATCCCACCGCAGGGCATTTGGTACACGCATTAGCTTTGTGCGCGTAGGCAGGGTACACTTTCTCTAGCAGCCTTCTTCTAAGCTGCAATTGGAAGTTTTATTTTTCAACCGAAGAAAATGAACACTATGGTGACTCCACTATTGTTTATAGAGTGGGGAAAATAGGTAAGGCATAGTTTGAATTTAAATGTTTATTTATCATCTGCTGTTCCTTTTTGGCTATTTAAAAAAAAATTGCCGTAGAGCTAGAGAAAAATAATGAGGGCTTAGAAAAACTGTTCCAATCATGACTTTATTTTTATGCATACTCCGAGATTCTCATTCATTTAATTTATTCAACAATTACTTATTAAGCATCTGGGGGCCAGGGATATAACTCAGTGGAACAGCGCCTGCCTGGCAAGCACAAGGTCCTGTGTTCGGTTCCTGGTACCCTCCCTCCCCCAAAAAAGAAACTTATTAAGCATCTGCTGTGTTACCAGGGATTCAGTAACAGACACAACAGACAAAATCAGTGGGCTTCCACTCAAGTGGTGAAAACAGATAATAAACACATTGTAAGTCTTAGAACTAGGACATTATAAAGAAAAACAGTGCAAAGGAGCTAGAGAATGGAAGGGGTGATCAGAGAAGGTGTCTGACGCAGTTTGGATTGTTAGAACCGTAGAATGGATGGCTGACATTTCTGGAAGCCAGACTTCAAGGACTATGGTTTCAGCATGGTTGGGTTCTGGTGAGGACCCCTTTCCAAGTTGCCTTCTCTTCTGGCCGTATCCTCCCGTGACAGAAGAAGGGCAATAGAACAAGCTGTCCTTTGTAAGGGCATTAACCTATTTATCAGTTCTCCACCTTTATGATGTCCTAAGACACTGGGGATTAGGATTTCAAAATATCAATCTGGGGAGTCACATGCAGTCAGTTGTAGATGGAGTCTCTGGGGAAGCGGTGTGGAAGCATAGTCTAGGGGAAAGAGTGTTGTAGGTGTAGGAATAGGAGGGATTTGACCTAAAGCAGGAAGCTAGGGATGGAAAGGAGAGAAGGGGGTGGCTCTGAAGTGCAGTGTGCAGGTGCAAGAGGGTAAAGGATGAGGGTGACAGGTAGCTGGGTGCTTTGCAGCCTTACACTGGGGAAAATCTCTGGGTATGATCCTGTGTATGATGTAGTGTGAGCCATGGCACAGGCTGTTTTATTTTTTTTATGTTTTTGAGACAGGATCTTTCTCTATAGTTCAGGTGAGCCTTAAATTCACTGTGTAGCTGAGGTTGGCCTGGAACTCACGGTGATCCTCCTGCCTCAGTCTGCCAAGTACTGGGATTGCAGCCGTGCACTACCACACCCAGCCATGGCACAAATTTTCATGTAAAAGGTGGGAGCAAAACACAAACAGCCCAGAGTGGAAACAATGAGACCTGCACGGTTCCTTGAAACAGCCAACTTGGTTTATGTCTCAGTTATACAAAAAACATTTAGCTGCTCATAGTCGCACCACTTAAAAGGGGGAAAAATAACCTTCAACAGTCAGATTTTATACAAATGAGAAACATGATTCACTCATCTATTCAAAAATATTTATTAAGTGGGGTTAATTGGACAAATTGGTTCTCAGATGTATTAAATTGAAAGATTTGTCCTCTAATATTTGTACTAAAGCATAACTAAAATATTACATGAATATTTAATGCCCTGCTATGCTCTGAATTGAGAGCTAAAAGACAAAATAGAATCTAATTATCGAGGAACTGATTTCATTACCAGTAGGGCAGTGGAAGAATGAGCAAACTATTGAGACAGGGCAGGAGATGGGGTGGCTTTGCATGGGAAGGAACCTCTGAGTTGGGCCTTAGAAGAGAGAAGTTATTATACTCCAAGCAGAGGGACTAGCGGAGCGCATGCAAAGAAACAGGAAGGAAGCAGCACCAGCGACTCCCGGATACTGCCCGGAAGTACAAGCAGGAGAGCCGGTGGCGGTAACTAGAGAGGTGAGCAGAGCCCAGTGACCCACTTTTCAATCTTAACCTGTGGTACCAGAGGAGATAGGCTGGGATTCTTTTATAATGTAGAATTACAGATGATCTCCAGTGTAATAGTTTTTGATTTTATGATATTACAAAAATATTTCCTATTCAGTAGAAGTCATACTCCCAATTTTGAATCTTGCCTTTTTCCAGAGCTTGTGATATATAGTACTAGCCATATAATCATGAGGGTAAATAATCGTGTTGCCAGGGATCCTGGGTATTTTATGTCATGTTTCCCTACCCCACCCTGTTAACAAAACATCCATCTGTGTGTACATGAAATAATCAACACTTTACTATGAAACAGGCTTTGTGTTAGATAATTGTGCCCAGCGGTAGGCTAATGTAAGTGTTCTAGTAGCATTTAAGGTAACTCAGCCTAAGCTGTGATATTTGACAGGGTAAATGCATTTTCAACTTATAATATTTTCAACTGATGATAGGTTTATTGGGATGTAAGTCCATGATCCCATCATAAATTGAGGAGCATGTGTACATAGATATAGGAATTCATTTTGTTTCCTCGATCCTAAACATCGCAAGTCCTCTTCATTTTTGTTATAGATCATTTCTAAATTATTTTGCTCTAGAGCTTTACTGGATAATCATTAAAGCTTCTTTTCTTTCTTTGCAAAGAACATAAGGTTTTTAATAATGGCTTTTGGTGAATTAGCAAAACCTATGGAAATTCCTTGCCTGTAGACTCTTAGGGTTTCTTTACTTTGCACCTTAGCATAGTTGTTTGTATTTGCAAATTGTAATGCATCAAATGTACACATGGTGTGTTACAGAGCCTTGGTATTCTATGATTTCCACAGTGGAACTAATATGACTTTGTTCCAGAAGACTTTGGGCAGTAGTTACTTGAAAGCTGATATGAAACAGATATCACAGCTGTATCTCTTCATTTGTAAGCTCTCATGGATGATTTACTTTATGCATGTTGTGTATCAGCTTCTGGAGAGATAGAAATAAATATGAGAAAATACTTTCTTTCAAAAGGCTTACAAGTATTAATGACTTCTACAATTCTCTTTGGGAGGGTGGACCAGGCATCAAACTCAGCACCTCATAGTTGCCAGGTAGATATTGCACCACTGAGCTAAATCTCCATCCCTAAAATTCTTATATTCCATGACTGTAGGATATTTCCAGAATTATTTTTTAGGCCAATAGTCTAAAATGTTTTATGCTATTTAATTAATTCTTGAATTGTTTGATTATTCTTAAGTTCAACCTCTTGTAGAAAGCTGAATTTATTTTTCTAACATACTGACTACAGGCAAGGGAGAAAATAAGCCTGAAGAAAAGTACTAATTCATGGTACACAATATGAAGATCTACACAGAACAGCTGGGTTGCAACACTTACCCTTTTTATTCACATGGAGCTGCTCTCTGGAGTCCTCAGATATCTGTGGTTGCCTGAGGGCTCTTCAAATGTCACTAGGGCAGCAACAAAGTAACACACATGAAGCAAGCTCTCTGTGGCAGTTTTTGTGAAAAGCATTGAATTAAATTATTACATAACAAACATCTGCATATGAAAGGGCTGCCCTGTGAGAGAACCCAACTGAGAACAATGCCGAGTTTGATTCCTATCTCCACCGATAACTCACTAGCACCCTTAGAAATCTTCTTGTGACCCAACTCCCCAGTTGGGAATGTGGAAATATTAATACTGTGTTTATGTCCTCAAGAGAATTATGGGCTACATTAAGGACATTATTGAAAATGATTAGAGACTAACTACCATCTGTCCTTTCTTTTACCCTTTCTTGGTCGACTTGACAAAAAGATTAATGAATTTCTCCACTCTGGTTGAAACTATTTCTCCCCATCGTTAGAACGCCTAGCAAACCAGACAATGGCTAGCATTGATGGAGACCTTACCATGTGCCAGACCCTGTTAAGCACTTCGGAGGCATTAAAGTATGTTATCATAGTAGGCTGTTGGGTCACTAGTGTTAACATCTTCTTATTTTTTATTTTTAGTGCTGCCTTTTTTATTACTATGTATTTGCGATACATAATGATTACGTTCATTGAGTGGAGCTGGCACGTGTGCACAGCACACCTTAATTCTCCTCATGTCCCTCTCCCTCTTCTTCCTGCCTCCATTTCATGGTCACTTTTAATTTCACAGAAAGATCTATTTCCCTGTTTCCTGTTATCCACCCTTTATTTCGTTCAAAGATCTACCTATTATACCTTCATTTCATATTCAAAACATTTAAATTCTAAAATGTTCTGTGATTTTTGGCTCTGGTTTTCAAAGACAAGAGATACTCTGCCACCAATGCTAGAACCAGGTGATCTGTCTCCAAAGCACTCAAAACTCTATACGTGTTAGTTTAGAGAAACCGTTTCATTTCACACTATCACCGTGACAGTATGTGGCCTCTAGTTCATACAGACGCCATAAATAGAAATCTGTACTGTGGGAAAAGCAATTTCTACAGAGAACCCTGCGTGGAGACACAGTACATGAAAAGTAACAGTATGTGGTGCTTTAGACATTACTAATCCCAAATACGATAGGTTTCTAAATGTACTGAAGTATTTTCCTCCATGTGATAGTAGAGGCCTACTTCCTCATCTGGAGGAAGAAGGCCTGAAGTTCCTCGCTGGAAACTGCCAAATGTTGAAACACAAAGGGATAAACTGCACTCCTTTTGGGTCAGATTTCAATTTTAGAATCCTGATGATGACCAGTTAGCTTCTTTTCGCTAGATTGGACCATCAAAAGTTTATCTATTTTAAAAGAAGTCCATTCTCAAAGTGCAATTAGTTGACACCATTTTGTATTTGAATGGACACATTGTTGTCCCTCCTTTCAAATTTTGCTTAGTTGCAATGATAAAAAATGACATGCTGATCACAAAAATCACCCACAGATAATCATTCCATGCATCTAAAGTGCATTCAAAGGGATATTCCAAAAATATTTCACGAAGACCACATTTATTGAAAATAAATATGGTCTGCCATAAGAATTCCTTCAAAGAAGACACAGATATATGGCTATTTAGAGTATTTTTAAATGATAATGTTGTTTAAAATTAAATATCTAGTGTGATATTCTAAAATAGAAGCATTAATTGTGAATAAATTCCTGACTATTTCTTTGCACCATTCTTTCCTGCTAAAGAAAGTTGTAATAGCTACCACTTTTTGATTGTTACCTATGTACCAAGAGTGCATGTTATTGAATTTAATACTTAAAACAGCCATAGCAGGTCACTATGGCACATATTTTTCATATGATCAAACCAATGCTCACTGAGGCTTGAAAACTTGAGTGAGATCTCATGGCTAGAGCTCTCTTCTTTTGAGATACATGCACCTAACCACAAAGCCTCATATGGAAGAACAACACTCAGTAGGTAGAGTGTCCATGCACTTCCAGCTCTCAGTGACACACACACAATCAGCTCTCGGCAGACCCAACCAACCAAAGATCAAAAGTATTTTTTAATTTACAGGAAATTCTAAAGACCAAAGTTCGAATTTGTTGTCCACCAAGTACTGCCCTGAAACGACATGAATGAAGTGACGAGAGTGGTCAACCAGCCGTAGCCTCCTGCCACTCCACAGATCCTGTTTCTCCCCAGCACACATTTGTGGTGCACTGTGGGCTTCACATCTAGTTTGTGTACAATACAGTTAGACTACACATGGTTCCACCTGGACGTGTACAGATATTTCTTCTTGTCTTTATTTTCTAAACAATACAGAAGAATGACTATCTGCATAGCATCTACATTGCATTAGGTATTATAGGTCATCTGGAGACTGTTGAAGGTATTTGAGAAGATGTGCAGAGGTCATATGCAACCACTACACCATTATATATTAGGAACATGAATTTCCTCGATTATGGTCTAGTGCAGAATTTCCTTGATTACGTTTCTAGTGCAGAAACACTTAGACAAAGTAATTTTATTAATTCTCAAATTTTAGTGCAAAAGAATCAACTTGAAGTATTCTCTCCAAGTATATAAATGTATATATACTATTAGAAATGAAAATTTGACAGATAGGTGTCCAGGAGCTTGCATTTTAAAACCTGTTCCAGGAGACCATGGAACAGTGTTTTCCTGGCAATTGGTCTGTGAGACTCACTTTGAAAATACCATTCTATACAAAACAGATGCTCTAAACATGGTTTCCTCTGCTTTCCCTAAATGTTCAACTACAGGAAGAAAGCCAGAGACAATAGTGTAAACCTGAGAACTCAGCACATAGGATATTAAGTCTCATTTATGTTGCTCTATTGAAATATAACAAACTAAAATTGCATTTCAAGCTTCTTACCTTGACAACCTCTTTGTAAGTCTTCTGTGCACTAATGTGCTCTTTATCTAAAAGAAGGAAGTTCTCACAGAAAGCCCTCCTTCATAAATCTCTTCGAGATTCTCCTTAGGGAACAGCCAGGGTACTGCCAGCTGTGGATGAGGGGGATTTCCTGTTTATTTGCGTTACCCATTTAAAATTTGTTTTGTACATCCTGTGATTTTTATAGTTGTTCTAAAAGGAAGCTCTCATATTTATTCCATTGAAGCGCAATGCTTATGTTTTTGGAGAAGAGTGAGACAGAGATCAGTCTCTTGCACTTTTCATCAGTTAATGGATTAAATAGTCTTTCAGCTTAACTTTTCAGCTTCTTAGTAGAACAGGCAATTCTAAGCTTTGTAGCACTCATGTGACTCCGGGAGGCAGTGTACGAATTTGTTTGCCTCTGGTTTTAAAATTTTTTCTTCTTTCTTTCCTGTCCACTGCTGTACAACATTCAGATGGTTTAGGGGGTTGAAGGGAAGGGGGCAAAAAACATTCTTTAAAGTGTGGCAAATAAAAAGATTGTATGAAGAAAGGGACTCAAAAATCTAGGTCACATTAAAATTTTATATTGATTTTGGATTTTCTTCTTTTCTTCCCTCTCCATGTATAAAACAATCAGTAAGTATCTGAGGCAGAGCTGTTGGAGGCAGGAAGGAAAGTACCCAAGAAAGATGGTTACCCTGTAATCTTTTGATGCTACAGAGACCCGTTCCATCAGCCACTCTAGCCTTTCATGAAGGCTTGAAGAAATGAGGTAAAGTGACCCTTCATTTACCCAGCATCAATAGGAAGTGGTATTCATCACCTTAAATGATGTTCCAGGAAAGAATGACAAGCAAAGTGAGAAACTTGGGTGTGTAGATTCAGATTCCTTTCCTTGTAAATCTTCAAAAGTGATATAGGTAGATTAAATAGATAGATAGATAGATAGATAATATATGATATACAAGAAAAAAAGTGAGTGGCAGTAAAACACAGATTTTAAGGTCTGTATGTACAGGAGCAGTACTCATGACATCACCGCATAGCCTGGACATACAGCACCTATACTCAGGAGAAAAGGGTTTAGGGGTAAACTTAACGTGGAGGTGGAAGGTCAGCACATAACAGTCAAGCTGCCACCATTTGCTAAATCCTTCAAGGTGTTCTAAAGACAAATATAACCTTCCCTATAAATGATGGAAGTGGACTTTTTCAAATTAAGTTCACCCAATAATCTGAATCCTTTAGAAAACATTCCAAGGGCCGGAAATGTAGCTCAGTGGCACAAGCACCTGCTTGGCAAGCACGAGGTCCTGAGTTCGATTCCCAGTAATCACCCCCTGCCAGAAAAAACATTCAAATTATAAAAATGACATACAATATTCTTGGTTACATGCAGTGAAAAAATAGAAAGCAATGAGGTCCATGGGGAGATCTGAAAGAAATGAAACACCAAACAGCCTCTTCCTGGAAGAATATACATGAGCGCTTTCAAGTTGTTTTTGTTAATGCATCACGGAGGATCTTTTAAAATAGAAAAGTAGTCACAGCCCCTTTGACTTTCAGGCATAATCTAATTCTCTATATTCAGCATGAACTTTTGATTTTGTACTCAATGGATTCACATCATAAAGGTACAAATTCACAAAATCTGTTTAGAACATTCATCTCTAGATAGAATAATCCAGTGTCTAAATTAGGTTCCAGCCCTCACCATAGGCATAAGGCACTTAGATGTAGGACTTCAGTGATGCTACAGCTAGGAAAGATTCCGACTGATGGAGTTTGATGAGCATCTGTACTGTTCACACCCCTTTAGCAAAGATTTTGAATATTCTCAAAGAACACACTTAACTTGGAAACAAATACGGGTAAGCTTACTTTAGGCTCAATATTAATTGTCATCATTAGTAGTGTATAAACTCTCTGCTATGGTTTTCCACGTTAGAGTGCTAAATTCAAATGTCACATTATATCTCCAGATATTTTGCTGTTTTGTAGTACCGAGAAAACATACATTGAATATAAAACCAGGCCCTGGCATGAAATTATTTCAGCTGTTGTAAAATACTGTCCTTATTTCTAACCTCTTCCTGCCCGAGAGTCCGCAGTCATCAGCGGTGGAAATAGCCCTGTGAAGGTCCCAAGAAGAGTTCATGACCATTGGGGATATTTTCTCTCAGTGGCGACTGTGAAACCAGGCCACAAGGAAATAACACTAGACTCTCCCAAGGAGCAAGATGGCCTTTCTCATTGGAGCTATTTGGTGGAGTCCAGAGATTTCTTCTTGACATTTCCCCCAAATTTCAACTTCTCTGGCATTAGATTGATTAAAAGCCAAAAAATCAAGTTAAAAGTATAGGAAAATGAGAACCCAATAGGGCTGGAGATACTGCTACAAGGTCGGAGAACAAAAGTACACATATTAATATACTGAGTCAGGGCAAGGCACTTCACTGGGAAATGTGGGCACAGCTGAATAAAAAACGCTTGATTAACCTTACATGCATCCTAGGGATTAGATTAGCATTGAAAGACAAACTGCACATTTGATTATTTAATGGTGCTTTAGAAGTGCTGGAAAGAAGAAGCCTGCTATTCTTCCCTCAATACCTGTAGAGTTTGAGAATGCTTTCTTAAGAATTAACACTTGCGGGGCTGGGGGCGTAGCTCAGTGGCATAAGCGCTTGCCTGGCAAGCGCAAGGTCCTGAGTTCGATCCCCGGTACCGGAAAAAAAAAAAAAAAAGAATTTAAAAAGAATTAACACTTGTGCTTATGAGCACTGTCTGGAAAGAGCATATAAGGAAGTGGAATACCAGGCACAAAGGTTCAGGAAAGCATCAGAACAGGCAGGGGAAGACAATTCTGGGTCCCAAGAGCTAGTGCAAATCCAGGCTGGTGGACACCACCACACAACGGTACTCAGCCCTGATGCGGCCTCTGCCTGTTACATTTCTGGGGCTCCACGTGATGGCTCTGCTTGGTGCTCCTCATTTTTTGGCTGGAATTAAAAGCACTGGGACTTCAAATTTATTCTCTTATGCTTATTCCCTTCTTATCTGTATCTGCATCTTTATTTCTAAATTCCTCAAAACAAAATACTTTGATTTGCATGTGCACGTGTGTGTGTGTATGTGTGTGTGTGTGTGTGTGTGTGTGTGTGTGTGTGTGTGTGGCTTCTAAGAAAACCATACCACTGTTAGTTCACAATGCCCTGACAATTCTAATTGACTTGCCGTCCTAGGGCCTCAGTTTAGGTTGTGTATCTTTTTACAAACTAGAATATTAGTTCAAATTGGCAGAAGAATGAACTTCTCTATGTGCAATTGTATCATGTATTCGTTTTGGTTTGGGGGATAAGAGCCTTTTCTTTTTAACTTCTGGAGGGTTAGGTTTGTAAGGAGGAAAAGAAATCAAATCTTGTGTAACAAAATAGAAGGCCTTGCAAATCCTGTGTCTGAGTAGCTGAGTGGTGTTTCTGCCGCTTCTATGTCACACTTGCCTGTCTGACAGCTGGTCAGTCATTCCTGCAACTCTGACGTTTGTTCATATCTCCAGATGGTCAACATTTTTATGACCAGATGTGAGCTTTTAAGTATTATTTGAGAAAATATGACTTCCCGAGTTGTGAAATATAATTTCTGGCTCATATTTTAGGAAATAAAAAATAATCAGGTGCATTTTTTAATGTCTTATACTAGCTTAAATTCTCAGCCAGACTATGTGGAGAACAACGTGAACAATGTAAAGAATAGGAAGCCCCCTCAGCCTGCAAGGCGCTGATTTTACTGATTGCCGGGTGCTGAAGGCTCATGTCACTAACAGTGCTGGTGCTCCTTTGTGCATTGTGCACATTTTGAGGAACTATAAATCTTGGTTTTCATCTTCAGGTTTGAAAAGTTATATAAGTGTATAGATACAATGATAAACAGTTATAAAAATTGGCAAATGAAGTCAATTGTGAAATGACGTGCAGTTTTGTTAGACAGTTGTACACACGCCAATCTCCACACTGATTAATGGACAGAGAATTTATAGCATCAGTTGAACGCCTGCTTTTTTCAGAGCAGTTTTTGTTCAGAAGAAGAGCAAGTACAAGAATGCAAAATTGGAGGATAAAGTCTTTTATTTGTCATGAAGTAAAAATTTAAACCCAATGCACAAAGGATATATCCTGGATGATACTTAGCAAATAAAAATTGATCAAAACCTATAAATGAGTGCTCTATCATATGAGTTCATAAATATCGATAGAAAAGAGAAGAAAAACTGCCGTTAGCAAGAATTGCTGATAGAAGGTCTCTGAGGGGAGAGAAAGTTTGGTTCAGCTGATGACAGATGAAAGCAAGGTAGAGTGATGCTTGGGGTGAGATCCAGAGAGTAAGAAAGCTCAGCTCTGCGGTGCTACCCCTTCCTAGCTGTGTGGCCTGAGGCAAGATGCTTGATCATTTCAAGTCAGTTTTCTCATCTGTAAATGGGGAATGATGATCTCTATTTTTGATTTAGGATAAAATAAAATGATGTATAAAAGAATGGTAATGCCTAAAGCATTATCTGTTAATATTTATTTTTCATTTATTATTCAAATGAGAGAAATTGAGGGTTTTAGGTCTAGGGAATGCTCTATACAAAGGTGAAGAGGCAGCAACCAGGCTCTGTTAGAAATATTCAGCCAGTTTTAAACAATGGAAATACTATTTTAAACACTCAATAGTTAATAATCTAGATAAAGTTCTTTGTATGACTTTTACATTCCTCTGAAATCTTTGAAATATTCGTATACATCCAGAGTTCCAAGCATGACTATCCATGCTACCATTAACAATGTGTTTATAATGGAGTATGTATCCATGCCATTTGTCATACTACTTAAACTATTCCATATGCACAGTATTCCAAGAAGCTCTCCAGTACCTTGAACTCAGCACAGTCTCCTTGAATCCCTGGTATGTGACCCTTGAGGAGGAAGAAAGAGCCCTAATTTGAGAGAAGCAGCCTTTAGCTCTTGGCTCAAATCACTCAACATTTTTGTTTTATGTAAAATAGGGAAGACTAAATGTTATTTAAGAACCATAAAGCAAACAAGCCAACATTTGTAAAAGTCACTGTATTGGTCACTTTCCTGGCCCAAAATATCAACATCTGCACTACAGAGAGTTTTTCTTAAACTCACTGTTCCAGTGGGTTCAGTTCAAAGTCAGCTGGCCCCAAGGCAGACACAGCATGGCAGAGGGCCTGGTGAAAGATGGCTGTCACTCCATGGCGGCCAGGAAGCAGAGGAAAAAGAGAGGCAGGGATAACAACATGCCTTTCGAGGTCACCACGTACACCCAGCGACCTATCTCCAACAAGGTCCCACTTCTTCACAGCACGGATGAGTTTAGCACCCTCATGACCCCACTGCCTCCTGAAAGCTCCACCTTTGGATATTTGAGACTTTGGGTGGGCATTTAAGATGTAAAATAGTCACTAAACACACTTCTGGCTATAATCTGGATATTCAACCATTGCTCTCTAATTTGAGGAGGAGACAAAGTCTAGAACTACCACCTTTAGTCTTAAACTCTACTAGTGTGTTCTGTGATTAGTGTTTTCTATCAACAAATTCATTGAATATTCATAATAGCAGACACTATTATCATCCAGTTTCACAAAAGGAAAACTGTGGTAATGTGAACTGAAATATTTTGTCTAAGGTCAGGCATTCAGTAAGTTGTCAAGCAGGTTTAGAGCTGGGACCACCGAGGTCCTAAAAGCTAGGACTTCACTCATGTTGTAGCATGTATTGGTATTTCATTCCTTTTTATTATTGAATAATATTCCACAGTGTGAATCATATCATGTCTGTTTATCTGTTTGTCAGTTTATAACATTAGAGTTATCTCCACTTTTGGCTACTATGAGTAATCTGGCCACAAGCATTCATGCAAAACCTTTTGTATAAACATATATTTTTCATTGTCTTGGGTATAGCTCTGTGAGTAAATTTGTTAGAATTTCTCAGTCATATCTATATCTAATGTTTGGAGTAACCGCCACAGTTTTGCAAAGTGATTATATATAATATATAATGTATTGGTTACTTTCCTGTAACAAAATACCAACATCTGCAATACAGAGTTATAGATAATGTATTTGCCAGCAATGGGTTTAAGTCTCTCTGCAGCCTCATCCATACTTGATTGCTGTATAACTTTTGGTTAAAGCCATCCCAGTGATGGTGAAATTGTAGCTCCCCACAGGATTAATTTCCATATCTTTAATGACTAATGTTGTTAAACAACTTGTCATGTGCCTTTATAGACCTTTGGAGAAAAGTATATTCAGATCCTCTGTTTTCAAATTGGGTTATTTGTCCTTTTTGTTGAGTTGTACAAATTCTATTTCTGGGTACCAAACATACCAGGTACGTTATTTATAACTATTTCCTTTCATTCTGTGAGGTTTCTTTTCATTTTCTTGATAATTTCCGTTAAAGCATAAGTTTTTGCTTGTAATGAAGTCAATTTACCTGTTTTTCTTTGTTGTTTTAAATGCCATTTGTAAAAAACATTGTCTAATCCAAGGTCAGGAGGATCTATACTTCTGTTTTCTTCTAAGAGTTTTATAGTTTTAACTCTTACGTTTAGGCCTTTGATCATTCTGAGTCAGTTTGTGTATATTGTGTGATGTAAGCATTCAACTTCATTCTGTTGCACGTGAATATTCAACGATTCCACTCACCATTTGTTGACTTGAATTGCATAGTCATGGCATCTTGTTGACACATTCTCTCATATATTGAAATAAATACCTATTCTACATGAGTAAAATAAGTGAGTCAATTGTTAGTTGCATTATTTTCTTAAATGATGTGACTACAAACAATATCTCCATTGTTTCATCCATAAAGTTAAGGGTAATATTTTATTATCGGATCATTTAAAATATATAATATTTTACTGAAGACAGAGACCTAGGTCACCTAATCTCCCAATAAGTTGCCTAACTTGAAGGCTTTACATAAAGCTGAAGTTACTGTGAGTCCTTTGAGGCTAACAGACCTGAGTTCAAATTTTGGTTTCATTAATATCTAACAAAGTTACTGGTACATTACCTATAAATAAGTAAAAATTTTATATATCAATTAAAAATAAAAGAATAGTGGTAATTATTCATTCATTTGTGAACCCATATATCCAACCACTCATTCATTCAGGAACAATTTATGAAGTGGTTATAGAATGCTATAAGTCTGTGAATCAACTGGATGAAGCCTCTGATTATATGGAATGTAGTTTGAAGTGGGGAACACAGCCAATAAATCAATAAATATAAAACATAGTGTCAACTAGGGGTACATATACAAGAAGAAAAATAAAGTAGATTTTAGAGAATAAGGAATGTGGAGTTCTTTTTGATAAGTCAGTAGGGAAGGTTGTGATGGATTGACAACTGGTGGTCAACTTATAACCCCCAGCTGAACTAAGTAAGCATGGTTCTGGATGTGCGGAGCCCACCTGAGGACTGTTGCCAGCAGCATAAGAAGCAGAACTGGATAAGAAGAAGTTAGGCTGTTGGGAGCTGGTAGAAGCTGTTGGGAGCCTGTTGGCAGCTGAGAGAAGCTGTAAGGAGCTGTTGGTTCTCTTCGAGGAGCTCGTCATGCTGGATTTCCTGATGAATTTGGCTGTTTTCATCCTCCGAGGAGCTCGGAACCTTGTTGGCACTGAGAATGGCTTTGATTCACTTTGGGAGGGCTCTGATCTTCACTTTGAGCATCGCTTCCTGGCTCTGGAGGGGAAGATGGTGCATTGCCAGTTTCCTGGAGAGGCTTGTCACATGGGCTTTCCTGATGGCGAATCAGCTTTCCTTATCACTGGAGGAGCTCGGAACCTCACTATTGCTGAGGATGGCTGTGGTACTTTTCGGAGGAACTCCAGTTCTTATTTTGAGCATCTCTTCCTGGTTCCAGTGTAGATCCCTCAGCCTGCTAGCACAGATCCTTCATGCCGCTGGCACAGACTTCCTACATTCCGCCACTGACCTTTGGGCCTTCCCAGTGAAGATCCATGAAACAGGCCTGCATGAGATTTTGTCATGGGCTCTAGGCCTCCAGCTGAACTCATGGGAGGCATTGTTATGTGTTCTAGGTCTTCAGTTGAACTCATGCAGGACACTGGTGTGGGATCCAGGTTCTAGGCTGGATTCTTTGGTCTTAGTGTGTGGACAGACTTCCTGCACTCTCTAGTATTTGATTCTTTGGGTGACTATTAAAAATAATCTTATAAAATATGTGTCCTGTATTGTTCCCCTTGCAAAAACCCCAAAACCAAAACAGAGGTGTATTTAAAAAGATCTAGATGAAAAGAAGGAATGACTAGAAAGGTTGTATTTATTGTGTATTCATACATCTTCCTCTTAGAAACATCAGTTCATTTAAGTTACACATTTTTCACTGGGTCTTTTATTTGGGGGTGTCTGATGTTTTTTAGCTTTTTATATATTTTAGATATTAGTCTTCTGTCAGAGGAATAGCTACCAAAAATGTTTTCCTCTTCTGTGGGTTCTCTCCACTCTGTAAGTTGTTTCTTTTGCTGTATGGAAGTTTCTTGATTTTATAATTCCATGTGCTGGTTCTTGGTCTTATTTCTCATGCATTTGTGGTTCTGTTCAAAAAGCTCTTACCTGTGCCTGTGCTTTCAAAGTCTTTACCTATTTTTTCTCCCAGGAGATTTTATTTTAGTATCTAAGTCCTTCATCCATTTTGATTTTATTTTGGATCATGGTGATAGATGTGGGTCTAAATTCAATCTTCTGCATGTGCGTAAACAGTTTGCCCAGCTATCTTTCCTCCAGGTTATGCTTTTAGCCCCTTTGTCAAAGATCAGATGGTTCTATGAGGAATGCAGTTGGTATTTTGATTGGGATTGCGTTAAATTTATATACCAGGTTTGTTAGTATGGCCATTTTTTCTTTATTAGTTCTACCTATCCAGGAACAGGGGATACCTGTCCATTTTCTGATATCATTTGCGATTTCTTTTTTCAGAGCACAATACTTTTTGTTGTAGCAGTCTTTTACTTCCTTGGTTAGACTAATTCCTAAATATTAAATTTTCTTGAAGCTACTATAAATGCTATTGTTTTCCTAATTTTTTCAGTAAGTTTAATATTGGTATACAGAAGTGTAATTGAGTTTTGTATATTGATTTTGTATCCTGTTACCTTGCTAAATTGTTTTTGGTACCAGGAACTGAACTCACAACTTTGTGTTTGCCAGACAGGCACTGTGCCACTGAGCTATATTCTTGTCCCTACCTTGCTAAATTTATTAGCTCTAGAAGTCACTTAGTGAATTTTTTGGATCTTGTATGTAAAGGGTCATGTTATCTGCAAATAATGATAGTTTGACCTCTTCCTTTCCTGTCTGCATCTTTTTAATTTCTTTATCTTGCCTGATTGCTCTGTTAATGTTTGAAGTACTATCCTGAACAAGAGTGGTGATAGTGGACATCCTTGTCTTGTTTCTGATTTTAAAGGGAAAGCCTTTACATTTCCCCAATTTAATTTGACACTGGCAGTGGGTTTGTCATAAATGGCTTTTACCAGATTGAGATAAGGTCTTTCTATACCTATTTTTTCAGGGTCTTCATCATTAATAAATGTTGACTTTTTCTGCATCATTTGAGATGGTTATATGATTTTTGTTCTTGCATCTGTTTATGTGTTGTATTATGTCTATTGATTTGTGTGTGTTGAACCAGCCTTTCATCCCTGGAATGAAGAGTACTTAGTGATGATGTATGATGTTTTTGATAATTTATTGCATTCTGCTTGTCGGTATTTTGTTGAGAATTTTGGGTCTACATTTTTTAAAGAGGCTGTCCTGTTGTTCTCTTTTTAGATGGCCCTCTGTCTGGTTTTGCAATCAGGATAATAACTAGATTCCAGGAATGAGTTTGGAAGTTCTCCTTCCTTTTCAATTTCATTAAAGAGTTTGAGGAGCATTGGTGTTAGATATTCTCTGAAGTTCCTGTAGATCCACCATGGATCTATTGCGTTCTGGAACTTCCTTAGTTGGGAGGTTTGTGTTACTGCCTCGATTTCATTGCCTGTTCCAAATTATAAATGATTTTAAAACCAAAAGAAAAGATAGGTGATAGGAAGGGGTTCTTGAGACAGAAGGAGGAGGGAAGGAACAGAGAGTGTTGTGCTTGGGACCTAAAGTGTCCTCCAAAGTCTCGTGTGCACCGAGGAGGAGCCTTTGGAAGGCGATGAGATTATGGGAGTGGACTGACAGGCTTGCTGCTAGGAAGTGAAGTTTGATGGGAGGAGACACATCAGCAGGGGTGCGAAGCACCAGGATTTGTCTCCTGCCCCAGTTCCTCCCTCGGTGCTCTCTGCTTCCTGGGCGCGGTCTCCTTGGGTACGGCCCTGGGCCATGCCATCCTGGTCTGGAGCCAGGCAACTATGAACTGAAACACGAGCCAAAGTAAACCTCTCTTCCTTTAAACTGCGGGTGCTGGGTATTGTGTCTCAGAAAGAAAGGAAAGCAACTAAAACAGACGGGAAGGGGAATAAAAAGAATTAGGACAGATCATTTACAGATACTGACTCCCTAGAATAAATGTCATCATTATATACTACAAACATACAGTAACAAAATTAAATACAAATAAAATAAAATCTAATAAATTAACAAAGAAAGAAAAAGGGAATGAGCCTCTACATCAGGCGTATGAGTGGTCCAGACAAAGAGAGTTTGGAGAATTGGAATGGAAGGAAGCAGGACTATTGAAGTAGTCAGTAGGTACAGGTAGTGAGAAGAGGTCTGATTGGAGTGCGTTTACAATGCAGATCATCAGGTACTTGCTGTTGGGTTGCTTCTGGGATGGCTCCTCAAGACTCGATGGATGGAAGAGGATGAGAGAAAGTGTCATTTAAGGGGATGAAGATACCTACAGAAGAGCACGTTGGATCAGATGGACACAAAGTGCTGCTGGGGACTCGACAAAGAGCCAAGGGAGACAGCTGGCCACTAAGAGATGAGGATTGAGTTCAGATAAGAAAATAGAGCCGAAGACATAACTTGAGGAATGATCAGGTTATGTATGGTGTTCAAAGTCAGGGCTGGAAGAGTTTACCTGGTGAATAAGTATATATTTCAAGGGCAGCAAGGGAAGCACCTCACCATGCAAAGTGAAGTAACAGGAAAATCAGGGGAGCATAATATCGCAGGAGACAAATTCGGGAAGAATTTGAGTAAGGAAAGACTGATCAAGTTGTCAAACATTTCTGAGTTCCACAAAGAACCAAAAGGTTACCATTGGTTAGGAAAGATGGAGAGGATGGGTGACCTTGACAAATGCGGTTGCCTGACAAAGTTGGCTTGTGATAGAGAGCGGGGTGAAGAAATAATGTAGTGGCTAATCTCAATTATAGCATATATCCAATACATACTATAGTGCTACAGTATATATTCAATCAACACTATGACAGCTTAGAATATGAGATCCAATTCAAAGGCAGCACAGTAGATTGACAAGAAAAAAAGCATCAGAATCAGACATACTTGAGTTCAGCAGTATCACCTACAAATTTTAGTTTACTGGTGTCACTTACAAATCTGAATCAAAATTGCTGTTCTGAATTTGCTTATTATCGATACATCTATACGCTTTGTAACTGCATGACTGGGAAGATTCCCAAGAGGAAATTTCACTTCTGTGCTTTGGGAGCTTTCTTGATTAAAAAGAAGAGCTGAAGTCATGATTCGGATAGGGGGAGCCATATATAAGAGACAGCAGGGATGTCAGAAAATTGCTTAAAGGAAATAGATTAGACTGGAGATAAAATGCAAAGACCCCCTAAAGTAAATGTGGTCTTTCTTTAATCTTTACACAGTTTTAAAAGGAAAACTATACCTTGCAATAGTTATTTCCACTGCATTGTGAGAACTCAGTGCTTCTATGAGTCTTGATTTAAAAGCAGCCATGCTTTCTACTTAGAAGAACTGTATCAGTCACCATTCCCAAAATACTGCTCCTGGAGGGAAATCTGATGGAACTCATGATTCCACAGGGAAAATGTTATGTAGGATTTCCAAATGATATTTTTTTTCTGTATCCTGAGATCTTGGCCTTTCTACTTTCAAACGTTTAAAATGCTTGTTGTGTTAATTAAATGATGGTAGTAGTGTTGATTGCTCTGACTTAGAAAAATTACAAGCTAAACTTTAATTCCATTCCCAAAGTTTCTTTTGAAGTTATTCTGTACCTATAAAAATTCCAATATCTAGGATTATTTGTTTACATGTACACAGACTCGTTAGATTTTAATCTATAAATATTGGTTCATTTAATTATGAAGCTATCAAAAAGGGTTTTCAAATACCATTGCTGTTAGTAGATGTAGTATTACCAAGCAGTGGTCTGTACACACAGGCAGTTTTCTTTACACATACAAAATGTGAAGCCCGACATGCAAAATCATTCATAGTTGGGCTAATTAATTTAAACTCCTAATTTCTCTTGAAAGAAGTTGACCGACCAGATGGTCAGATAACATCACACTATTTCTGCAAATCCTTCTCAGTTCAATAGAAGGATTTGTGAGTTGGATGGAAGAGAAATGAGATCTTCATCAGGAGTTTCCATGTTCTAATTCAAATTTGTATGATTTTCACTTCACATTTGTGATACAGAGACAGATGTCCAGAGAGGATTGTGTTTTAAGTAGCGTGAACTCCTTTATGTCATATCAGTGAAGGTGAACATATGTCTGATCTTAATACAGTATTTTGGAAAGTATTTTATTCGTTTCTTCCCAAGCATATTATAGACGCATCATCCAGATCTTATGTAAACATCAGCAACAATAAATGAAAAGGTGGTTTTTCCAGGTATAAATCAGTTAAATATAAGATCTCAAGAAAGGAATTTGTTATGAGATTACAAGAGGAAAATATGCTTTTTAAATGTGCCTAGAATTACATTAGAATTCTTTGCTCCTTCCAGCCTCTTTCTGAGTAGGGGAAAGTCTAAACTCTTTTCTTAAAAATGATTTTTGCATCATTTGCTTTAGTGCTCATTCTATGGCCTTAGTAATTCTTAGTCAATCATGTATACTTTACACAGAGTATATCACCAGATACAATGCTTACAAAACATGTAATTTTGGGTGTTAGTAATTTGATTACTAAATATTAAGGAGATGCCTAGCTAGTGCTGGAGAAGGTGCTAACTTTGCTATCCCGATAAGCTTCATTTTCTAATCCTCTCTTTTTCTATGGCAACGAGAGAGTAATATTAAGTTTATTAGTTGTTTGGTTGTATTACTGGTTATTATAAGAATTAAGTAAGGTACTGTGTTTATTTATCCAATATTTATTAAATATATGTATAAACAAAGTACTTAGTAAAGAGTCTGAAGTGGGATTATTACTTAGTTACCATCTGGATTCAGGTAGCTGACCTTCTGCCTTAATGCTTTATGCTACCGTCCCTATCTTGCTGATAGTCTATACATTTCTCCCTTGTGCATGACTCCAAATAAATGTCAGTGCCTGGGAGTGACTGTTAACCTTTGCCTGCTTTATCTGTTGCCCTTGAGTTAGTCATCATTTTTCTGATATCCCTGTCTATGTTAGATACATAACTATCTGTCCAGGTCTTAGCCCTCAGATGGGCATGGCCTAATATTTACTATAATTAGATTGCTCTCAGGTTGTTCCCTAAAACTTGGACATAGCTATGAAGCTTCTTCATAAGGTAATACTCTCCTTTTTCTACAAGCAGATATCTCTAACAATGTGCTTATATTTTTTACTTCTCACAACTTATATTTTAAATTATATTTACTGTTTTGGATGCCCATGTGTTTTTATTTATATATGTTCCCAGACAACTGCAATGTTTACAAATATCCAACAACCAAATTGGTCATTTTATTCAAATGTAAATTTTATTCACGTGTAAATTATGAGCTGAGTTCAGAACTTCAGTTCACTCAGCAGGATCTAAGCAATTTGGAGCTCCTTATAATTGGAATAAAATTGTCATTATCTAGTAAGCACATTATTACCTATAAGACTTTGAGTGGAGCCATCTTAAATTTGACTCAACAAATGGATCACTCTTCATAAAATTTTTGCTACTTTAATGTGTGTGAGATGTTCCAAAATAACACTGTCTCTAAATCCAACAGCAGGTATTTATCTACATATACCACATAGGTTTTATTTGTTTTGATTGCAGAGGAAAGCCATGTTGTCACCTGTCTGCATATATAAGTTAACATTGCCATCTAAATCGATTAGAAATTAATTAGAAATTAATCTAAATTAATTTGAAAATAACATGTCTACATACCCCAAAGAGTCACATGTATCAGAAAGTATTAGTGCAAAGAAGGTGAGAACTAACAAATTTTATTTCTCCTTGTTTTCATGATGCCATCTCCTGCCCTTCACCTGCATCCTGAATCGAGCACAAATCATAAAAAAGAGAAACAAAGGGAAAAAACGAGGGTGGGATGAAATGGGGAGAGATTTAAGAGAAAGAGCAGAGGAGTAGAAAAAGCAGTGTTTTCTTTCTCAAGATGGGAAGTTAAGCACAAAATGCCCCTAGCATGGAATTGCCATCTGAAAGACTATCTTCCCCAGCTAGGTGGCACCTAGAACCTAAGACTGGCATTCTCAAAACAGGATGGGGGGCATTGTGTTTTCTCTGTAAGGAAATATACACTGCTTCTCTTCAATAAATGCATGGACTTAAATACAAAACCTCGTATTTTAAAGTCAAAGCATAGGGAACCATAAGATACACACTAAAATCATTTTATTAATTGGAAGTTATTACAACTTTTATGTATGTTTTTTAAAAACAAATATGGATATATCATGCAGTATTTCCAGCACAACTTTTTTAAGAAAAATAATCATTTGTTCTGATAAGAACTGAACAAATCCTATATTTTTTCTGATAACAAGAGCATGAAGTGATTTTTAGGAGTTCACAGAATCATACCACTTTTCCTTCAGCACAGAACTTTGTAAGATCAGCTTATATTCATGCAGAAGCAGAGTCTGAACAATGAGTCTTGCCTGCCACCGAGAGTCTCATCTCTTGTCACAGCTTCCTTCTCTCCCGCGCCTACCTTGTACATTGAATCTATGAGCCTTTGTAATTCCATCTTTGTATTCCATAGTCTAAAAGGTATTCACCACCTTTTAGCAAAAAAAAAAAAAAAAAATGGAGAAATGAGTAACTTCAGACAAGAAAGAATAAGGAACACTTTTGTCTTATAGCTAAAAACATGGTATGAGGTAGATTTTCCAAATCTCCATTTGACAGTAAGGAAAGAGAAATTTAGAGAGGTTAAGTAGAACACCCAAGAGCACAGCTAGTGAAATCAGTGAATTGGTACTTTAACCATTCCTGCCTTAAATTCCATATACTGTATTCACTGTCTACTACATCTGGCTTCCTCTGAGAAGTAGTAATGCACAGTGAGTAGAAGGGGAAAAGATGATCCCTAATGCAGTGAAATTTATTTAAGGTAAGATAAAAAGTAGTCTGTTGTCACAAAAATCAGAACATTAGTAATACTTCATGAATATTCACATTCATTTAGTTTGTTCTTCCTTATAATGAAAGAGGAACCAGCAATGCAAGTTTAGTATCACAAGGGAATTGTAAGAGTTTTAGTCACCCACCCTGCTACGGTGCCTTTGATGATGTAATGACTATTCTTTCTCTGTTTGTACAGGCAGAGTAAATTACAACCTAGAGACACGTGTGACTTCCCCCTACTCAGAAAGAGGCTGGAAAGAGCAAATAATTCTAATGTAATTCTAGGCGCATTTAAAAAGCATATTTTCCTCTTGTAATCTCATAACAAATTCCTTTCTTGAGATCTTATATTTAACGATTTATACCTGGAAAAACCACCGCCAAGAGAAATTAGAGTTATCTATGCATCCAAAAGGGTGTCAGCAACATTGTCTCTGAAAAATTAAGTGAGGGACAGCTGCCTGCTGCTAGCTGCATCTTGAAAGCTGAAAAGAGCAACTGTAGGGGGCGGTGCAGCTTACTGGTAAAGCACTTGCCTGCTGTGTGCGAGACCCTGGGTTTGATCCCCAGCGCAATTCTTTTAAAAAGTAAAGAAAAACTGAAAAGAAAAACTACACTCGATGAGATTTTTCTATTAACAACTGCCCAGAGACTAGAAGAAAGTCTATTTTGCAAGTCTATTTTTCCATATATGCATCCTTTTCTTCCCCTTAAATGAGCATGATGTCAATAGATCATGCATGTAGGTTATTTAAAAAGCATAAATTTCCTTTAGGTGATACTCCCTCCTAATGTTTTATAACTTGGACATTATATCATAGGTTTAAAAATCCTTAAGAACCAGTATTAAGTCTAACAAACTATATTGCATGGGAAGATATTAGGAGAGAACTGTTCCAATTGCCATTCTCATTACTAGAACTGATCACAGGGTTATAGCTGGTATTTAGAACTATCTTCTACTACCCATTCTGTATTCCTCTTGCCTTCTGCAAGCACCTCAGCAGGTCTTGGTTCTTTCCCTGGTAGGCTGATGCATACCTTCATTCCTGAAGGTTCTGGAGCATTTGTCACCCTCTCTGGACTGGGTTGTTGCAGTTTCCCGCTGGCCTTAATAACAGGGCATGGTAATACTAGAAGCCACTCTAAAGGATCTCCTACACTCCCAAGTATATTCTTCCTTTCCTCCATTGTGGAGTAATAGTCTAATTTCCCCTTGATAGTCTGGGTCAGTCACCCCTGCCAAACACCGTAAATTTCTTTTTAGCTTGTTTACTTAGAGGCATGAGGAGTCCAAAATATCCAGGGGGAAATCTTAACTTCCAGTTCCCCAGTTCCACGGAATGAGTCTTATGCTTCCTGGTATAGGCCTTCCTCCCTCTGGAACTAAGACTTCTAAGCCAGAAAAACTTAAGGTTACAGGAACAGAAAGCAAACATTTTGCTAGTGGATCCCTGGGGTAATGGCAGGTGGTACCATTCCCACTCCTACCTCTTGATTCCTGGGCCGTTGAATTCAGGCCATGGAAATCACAGTACCGTGAACATGCTGGTTCAAATCATATACAACCTTTTGAAGAACCTTGCCCCAAGTCCTGCAAGGTATTGCCACCTAGTTGGCACTGGAACTGCATCTTCAAAAGGCCATTCCATTTTTTTTTTTTTTTAATAATCCTGTGGCTTCTGGATGGTGATGAACGTGGGAACACCAGTGAATTTCATGAACGTGAGCCCATTGCCTCGCTTCTTTGGCCGTAAAATGAGTTCCTTGGTAAAAGGCTGTGCTGTGTGGAGTTCCATGGTAGTGGATAAGACATTTTGTAAGTCTGTGGAAAGTAGTTTAGGCAGAAGCATGATGTGCGTGGGAACCAAATGCATATCCAGGGTGGTGCTGATCCAATCAGTTGGGAGTTTCTTGGTTAAGTTGATAAAACAGTTAGTATCACAGTCATTGAAATTTAAATACTACTACTAATGACGACGATGATGGTAATGTACATTAAGCAAATGGCATGTGCAGACGTTTGCTATGTTTTAAATACATTAGTATCACAAGAACCCTGTGATAAAGTGGCTTGCCATTGTTATCCCTAGCTTAGAGAAGAGGGAAGTGTCGGATAGGAAAAGTACGCGGCACGATCAAGATTTCACGATTTATCCACAGGAACCAGGAAACCTGTTACGTCTCTAACAGGCTTTCCAGTGACACTGCACTGCTTGTTGTTGGCATCGCTTTGAGGTACACAAGATGCAAAGTCTTTTAAACTTCCTATTGCTCCAGGGTTCTAGTTACGGTCTGCAGGGTTCTAGTGTGAAAACTTCCTCATCAAACATCAACTGAATAATAGCTCAACTACAGAATGCCACTGGAAGTCTTTCTTTTTGCAGAATTTTTTTTTTTTTTTTTTTTTTTTTTTGTGGTCCTGGGGATTGAACCCAAGGCTTTGTACATGCTTTTTGAAGGTTCATAGTACATTTCATTATTTTGCTCCTTCAGGTTAAACAACACTCCAACTGCCCCGCATGTCTTTGGCATGCAGTGTACTTTCTCGTGCCAGAATTTGTGGTATTAAATTGCAGTATATAATAAATCATATTTTGTGTGACTTCTGGCTCTTTTAGGAATGTAGCCAATAATTATCACCACCGTTGTCCATCATAAATTTTAATTATTTATTGAGATCTATCTGTATCAGAGTTTGTATATAGCACAAGGTGCGTATCATCATTATTATTTATTGTGCAGATGAGAATATTAAAACTAAGAGCGATAGAAGTGAAGGGTAGAGTCCTCCGGTCAACGGGAGGAGCCCGGACTGAATCTCAGCTACATTGAGCTTCAGCTGTGCTCCATCCACAATACCATACTTTGTGTCTGAGGGAGGCATGGTGCAGAGAGAGGCTCAGAGACGTGCACGGCACATTGGAGGTTTCAGGTTTTAACACAAGAGCAGTGAGGCACGATCCAAAGCAATGCAGAGTGAAATGCCCCATGAGTGTGCTACAAATAAGCCTCACGGGAATGCAGAGGAGGGGGGAGGTAGTGTATACAGGAATGAACTGGGAAGGCTTTCCAGGGAAGGGGTGTCAGAGTCAGCTCTTGAAAAATGATTAGGAGTTAAATGAGTGAGAAGAGAATCTTGTGAGCAGCGGCGATGAGGAAGACTCTCTGCTGCCTTCATACACCATTTCAA
Source organism: Dinomys branickii (assembly GCA_004027595.1). NCBI lineage: Eukaryota > Metazoa > Chordata > Mammalia > Rodentia > Dinomyidae > Dinomys > Dinomys branickii. The sequence continues at coordinate 40,306 of PVLD010006294.1, forward strand.
GGGTTTTTTAAGGCAACAAGGTTATCCACCATGACAAGCCTTTAATGCTGGACTGAAGATTTTCAACTTCATCCTTCCATCAGTGGGGGAATCTCTTAATTAAAAAGTATATATATATATATATCAGGGCTCTCCTGCAGAAGGAAACATATCAGAATGATACCTTAGAAGATGAACCTGACAACTTTCAGTGTGAACAACTGAAGCAGGAAGACCGGATAGTGTTTTTGCAAGAAGACTGCATAACAAGGCAAATATAGAAACTAGCTTACTGGCCATTTGTAGTGCCAAGTGAGATGTGTATGTAAAGCACCCAGTGTGAGGCCTGACACCCAAGTGTTGAAATGATGTGAGCTATCATTACTTCAGTATTCTCGCCCTGAGACTCAGTGAGTCTAAATTCTGTACTTATTTACATTTAAGAACTATTATAGCCGATTCTTTGCTTACAGTCTCTTAATTCAGTGTCAGATACATTGAAGGTGCTTTCCATCAGGTTTTCTGAATGTCCTCTTCATTTCCTTAGGCAGTACGGGACATTACCTTGACGTCTTCTTGACTTGTAGCAGTCATTCACCCTTTTGTTGGTTTGTTTATTTGTTTCTGGTACTGAGGAGTGAGCCCCAGAGTCCTTTACACTTCATCCCCAGCCCTTTTTGATATCTTTATATTGAAGCATGTTCTCACTGAGTTGCTCAAGCTGGGCTCAAATTTATAACCCTGCTTCAGCCTCCCAGAGTGCTGGGATTACAGGCAAGCGCTACTATTCCTAGCCTCTCTGTCTTTTCCTTTGCCGCCGGTTAATATATGAGAAGTCTTCCCGAGCATGACTCTGCTTGTAGGCACAAGTATGAAGGAAAGGTAATATTTCAATAACAATTTAAAAAGTAACAGATGAATCCAGGTTTTCCAAGAAGAAAATATGGACATAGAATTTCCCTAGAGGAAAACTTCATTGGAAGTGAAATTTGTGTTATACTAGTATTGAGCCTTAAGCTGAGAATTAACTTACAAAACTGAAAGGCACATTTCACATCTTAATTAAGACAAGAGCCAGAGCCAGAGGGGGAGCAAAAGACAACAATAAGGAGAGAAAGAGGAAGGGTGCCATAACCCCAGGCTTCTTCCTCACATATAGTTTCATGACACTGGATCATTTCCTTGCTCATGGGCAGAATGAACAGACAGGTATCAGTCAAACAATCATCCTGCCCAAATATCACAATGAGATGTTAGAGGCTACAAGCATGTTGTCTTTCTGAGTTACATAAACAGAACTTAGCCAAGTTATACAGCTTCCAAATAAGCTTGCTACATAAAAGAAGCATTTATTCCACTCAAGCAATCACAGAATGAGGGTTGACTATATGCTGGAGTTGTAAAACACTCTCCAAAGAAAATTCTCAGCATATTTGGTGCACATACAGTTGGTATATAGAGAGTTGGTCATTTCATGAAACCATAAACTCTTAGTTTGGAAGGGACCATCTCTACTATGTCATTTCTCATATTACTGACCATACTAAAGTGCAAAGTTCCTAGGGATTAGGACACCGCAGCTTTCAGTGATAGTCCATTCTATGCTTGTATTTTGAATTTGCTTCAAATTCTCACATATTATGAGTGAGACCCTCAGGACTAGGGTAGGGGAGGAAGGAACTATCTTAGAGCATTCTAAAGTTTCACATACATCATCTAATTTACCCTTGCAAAAGCTTCATGAATCTGACCTTAGTTTTATGGACGAGAAATTTGAGATGCAGAAAAATAAAGTCACTTTATTTGTCCATGCTTGTGTGGTTAATACCTAGCAGAGGCTACTTTGAATACAAGTCCAGTTCACTCCAAGCTCACAATTCTAGATGTTCGAAATCTATACTTTATAGCCATTGAAAAAAATATTTGGAAGATAACAGACTTTGAAGATCTAATGAACTCTGAAGACATATTCTAAGAAGTAAACATATGCACAGCATTTCATATGTAATTCCAGTGTTCCAGTGTGGCCCATGGATTGCAAGTTAATAACACGCAGTGTTCTGGATTCACTGTTCAGAATATATGCATTCTTAGGACAGAGATTGTGTCTATTTTATTCATTGATACATTGCAAGCACCAAGAGCTTTGTCTGGCACAGGGCAGATGGAATAAGTGATCCAAATGCCTGTCTCCATTTGCCTGTTTACTTAAAGTGTAGGGTAGAGTGGGGCAGTTGTTGCCTCTATGCAGAATTCAGCACAAGCCCCGAATAACTTAATACTTCCTATACCCCAGAGGACCTAAGGGACCTTTTAGGTTCCAGTTTGAAAAATTATGGACCAATTCTTTTGGGCAGGGGTTGATTCTTTTCTTCTTTTTACTTTAAATTCTTTTCTTTCTCCACATTGAGAAAAAGGTAAGGTCTTTAATAGTTCTTTTTAAAATTAGAATTGAAATACACCAGTAGAGATAGAACTGAGTAAACTCTTAGGGAGTATTTGGATGAACGCTTTGTTCAAATTGTTCGTAGCACCACCACTGGGTTTTGTTCATTGTTGTGAGATTAGAACTTGTAAATGCCTCTGTATATTTGTAAAGCTGACATAAATATCTGTTCTTACAAAATAATTGAAAGGTTATTGTAAAGTAGTGATTGTGAACCTTCCAGAGACCAGTGCCCAGACTACAACCCAAAACCCACTCATTTATTGCAAAGTACCAGAACTTCAATTAAACCTGAACACGGAGGTTTTATTTTAGAAAGAACAGCCTATACATTAACACCTCTTGTCTTAAAACAAAAACAAACAACACATGTGCCATAGGTTCACCACCACTGGACAAGAGTATCTATCCCATTTTTAAAACAAGGAATAGATAAGAAGTTGTTTTCCTATACAGAGAGATCGGGCCTGCAGAGCTGACAGTTCGCACTGTGCTCAGTTAATCTTACCCAACAGGCACCGTACCCCATAGACATGTACAAATGTTATGAATCAATTTTAAGAACTGTCCCCACCCACACCCTAGCTTCCTTAATTCTTTGAAATGTAAATTCAGAAACTAAGCAATTTGTCTTCTGTCAGTAAAGTGCTGTTACAGGAAAATTACTGAGAGAAACAGAAAAAGAAAGCTGTGGAAGGAGAAGACAGTGGAGCTCTATTTTTCTGGATTAAAAGAACCAAACAATTGGATTAATTTAGCCACATAGTAAGTCAGTTTAAGAAATCATTAGGTAAAGAAAATAAAGAATGAGGAAGGAAGGAAGGAGAGATAGAGAAAGAAAGAAAGAAAGAAAGAAAGAGAGAGAGAAAGAAAGAAAGAAAGAAAGAAAAAAGAAAGAAAGAAAGGAAGAAAGAAAGAAAGAAAGAAAAAGAAAGAAAGAAAGAAAGAAGCAAAGAGGATAAACAAGAACTTGCATGAACCTCTCAGTTAGGTTTCTTGTTGGGCTTCAGTTTTCATCCAGGTGACATAAACAGTGGGAAAGGCACAAGTAATCATATGTACTTGGTCTGCTTATACATATATGTTTGTGTATGTATATGTGTGTTCATACATACAGAGAAACTGTCTTGTAAACATAAGCCAAATAACTTAAAACAGCTAGTAAGTGGTAAAGGTGATTTTCGATTTTTTGCAACACAAGTGTGATATGATCAAAAGTAATATGGTCAAAGTAGTAACCTGAGAAGCTAAACATTCTGTGATATTCTGGGTAGATAAGGATGGGGATTACCCTAGGTACAGGCACAAGCAGGGTTGTCTGAATCCTCTAGGCAGGATCACCAGTCTCTGTGGCCTAGGGGCAGTAATGCAAGAAGGAATTTCGAAAGGTGGATCGCGAGACCTGTTTTGTTTTCTCTGTCCTCTGTGTAACTGTTAGGTATGAGGGAGTGAAAGCCACGTAAGACACTGGCTGTGTGCTTTGGGAGTTGTTCCTCATCCTTTGTCCTCCAGCTGTTATGCACAGAGGTGGCTGAGGCCGAGGATCCCTCTCTACATCTCCCAGTGTGAAGCACTATAGTCACAAGACAGAATATCTGGAAAATAGAAATCTAAGAAACAACATCAATAGTTCTACCATCCTAAAAAATGAGTATAATTGTCTTTTAAATGTTTTCATTTAAACTTTTTTGCTATGCATATTTTTATTTCTCAAAAATTATAATCATTGTACATGCCACAACATTGTGCATACTACATTTTTCACTTACAACAATACACTGATTAAGAGAACACCAGAATAGGATCGCCCAGGGGAACTCGTGTGCAGGAAAGAGTCAAGGTCGAGGACAGCCCTCAAGACTCCCAAAGTCAGGGAATGAAAGAGGATATTTCAAGTTTATTAGAGACTCAAAGTATCTTTTTGGTATGTCCTATCCTTTGGTGCAGCAAATACATTTTTGATTCTCAGGAAACGTTCTCCTCTGATTGATTGGTGTTGAGTCATTTTGGTGGGGTAGGCTAGAGAGAAGGTAATCACGCCTGGCTCTCTATGCTGTTCTTAGTCTGTTTAAACAAGTCCATGCCATAAGACTCAGTGTGATTGTGGAGATACTCTAGGCCATTGGCCAGAGGCCACTGCATGCTTTGATAATCATCAAGCTCTGTTGAAATATGAAATTTCAGGAGAGTCGCATGTATTCCTACATACATAAATATTCTCTAAAAAAAACCAACTCCACTAGAAAGGCTGTACCAAACGGGTATAATGGTGAGCAAACCGGGAGGATGTTATGCTAAATGCAATAAGCCACATATGGAAAGACAAATGCCCTGTGATGTCACTTACTTGTGGAATCTAAAAGTCAAACTTACGAGAGCAGAGAATAGAAAGCTACTTGCCAGGGCTGGAGGCAAGAGGAGAAGGCTGGAATGCAGAGATGTTGATCAGAAGGAACAAACCTTTCGTTGTGAAATAAATACATTTTAGCGACCATACTAAATGATACTGTATTACTTACTTGAAATTTGGTAAGAGAACATACTTTAACTGTCCTTACTTGCATTGCACAGACATAAGCACACACATATTCAGAGGCAATCATGGGTGGTGAAGGGTATATTAATTAATTTGACTGTGGTGATAAGTTGTATATGTATATATAATATACATATTTAATTGACAAATTAAAGTGTATATATTTAAGAATACAATGTATTGTATTCTTTATACAATAGGAATATTCCAATACACAATAGAAGTATTCCAATATATGATATATTCTATTCCTTAAATACACACATTTTTTTATTGTCAATTAAATATTTTTAAAACCAGCCCAGGAATGATCCTTTTTTCCTTTCATGTGAAAGAGTACCAGGATAGCCATACAGATCTTCCCAATTTAGGCTCCCTATCTCCCTGACATAGAGCTCTTGTTAGAAAAAGGGTTTTAGAAACCTAAAGGTATTTAAATCACAGTAATACTTTTTAATTTTTAAAATACTTAATTGAAAAGTAAGATTATATACCTTGAAGGCACACAATGTGCTGATTCGATATATGCACGTCCTATAATGATTATGACATTCAGATCCTCTCATTCATGTTGTATACTAGACCCTCCATTGCATGTGGGCGTGAAATGCTAATTCAACTTATTAACTGGAGAAGAGGACATAGCATAGCAGAGTACTGTTGTATTACTTTCTCCCCATGGACATATTTCTTCTGATCCAGTCTACCTTACCTTCTCGATCAGTTGTATGTCCTTCTAAGTTCAGTACAAGTGCCATTTTCTTCTGCTGTGTGGAATGACCCTCCTGTGCTGCGATCTAACTGTCCCCACTCTGCTCTCACGGCGGCCCGCTGCACACCCTCCTCGGAGCCCTAGCAACCCACCTGTAACGGGAACTGTCCTTGTCTTTTGCCTTCTAAATTATGGGTAAGAAAGACAGCATCTAACCCACCTTTGTGCCACGGGAGCCCCCACGGTGCCTGGCACGAAGTGCACTTAGAAATATTTGACTAGCAGAGGCTAAAAGAAAGAAGCAATGAAGAGAGATGGGGCGACCGCCTTTCTGAGACGCCAACAAAATAGTATCTTCGTTATACTAGAATTACCTCTAGTTAAATTATTCCTACCAATCCAAAAAGGAAATCCCCCCTTACCACCCAGTGGAAATCAAAAATGTATTTTCTGAGGCATCTGAGAGATCTGTGAAACCAAAATCCAGATCCCTAGAGAGCCATTTTGCACCTTTCTCAAATGTCGCTATTCTTTGCATTGCTTTCTGTGCTTTAGTATTAATGTCCTTATACTGGAACTAAGGAGGAAAAAAAATCTATCATATTCTTTAATGTTTCATGTAGGATTTATCCAAGAAGGCATATGTGGTTTAAATACACAAAACATGAAATTCCTGGGTCAGCCTTAGATACCTCTTCCTCTATGGTTTGTGGGCCATGGATATTTCCAAACTTCAACAGCCATCTTCTGCATGACGTCACATGCGAAGATATTGTACATAAGACCGAGCCAGGATCGAGAGAACAGTTCATCGTACAGTCCTAATAATACTGTGCTTTTCATCGGTTCATTTCAAACAGTCACAAAACAGATTACATGGACAATCAAGAAAGAATTTTCCCAAAAGATTCATCATAAGATTTCTTTAATGAGCAAATTTCCATTTTATATTCAAATTATAATTCAAGGATAAAATATATTTACTGTTGTTTGAGATGGAGGACAAGGTTATAGAAATCAATCTGATGTAAATGGAAGGAAGTCTTCCAGTGGAGGCAAATTACACTTTAAAAAATTACTGCCTCGTTCTCTAAGAAATCCTTTAAGAAAGTGAGCATTTGACTTTCTTTTCAATTAGGGTCAAAGTAAGCAGATTCTAGAAAATACCAGATGGTAAACTAATTAAGATCTCCAGCAAAATTATTGACAGAATTATTAAAGAGATACATACAAGCATGAAGTAACAGAGGTGATTGATTAGTCACTCAAACACAATATGGCTTCATAAAGAACAACTAAAGTAGATTACCATTTTTGAAAAATGTTTATCTGGTGTTAACTCCAAAAGAAACAAAAAATCTGGTGTACATGAATCAGAACAATACAACCAAGGGAAAAACATCTCAGCCCAGGATAGATTACCATTTACTGTTAAAGCAGTGTACTATTTTGGCAGTACAACAAGACTAGTCAGTCCAAAGAAGGCCATAGACACTGTGTGATCATCTCAGGAGAATCCACCATGATATTCCTATGGAACGCACAAGGCAGAAAACAAATTACCTTGGAGAACTGTTTGTTTCCACAAGCATGGACCAGTGGACAGAAATCACTTGGAAGGAACATCTATAGAGGTTAGCTGAAGTCATCTGTAGCTGGCTCAGTGCTGTTCAGCCATTTAAAGTCATGACAATCGTGCTTCTAAAATTTGAAGTAAATGCAAAGCTAAGACAGATAACTAAATTTTTCTGATGCCTTTCACACTCTGTGAAGTAAAAGGTTGCTTATCCCTCCGAGGGCTATCATTTTCACAAGGGACTGTAAACTGCCTTAGGTTTGATGGCCAAAGTGTACACTTTTGCTACTAATCAACAAGCAAATGGTCCTGAATCAAGGCCAGCAGTTTTCTGTAGCTGTTGGTTTCAAGCAGGAGCCTAAAGTGGTATCTTTCTATGGTCTGTTGGCCATTTCAGAACTTTAGAAGTGCAATGGTCAATTCATTAGAAAGTAACAAATAACTAAATAAATTTTATGAGAGAACTTCAAGATGGCGACCGGGTAGGCAACAGAGAAACCTTCCAGAGGAATGCCACTCAGACAAAGGACAGAAGGGAAAGAGGTGGGTATCCTGAACTCAGGAAGGATCTGAAATGGGACTTGAAGCCCTCAGAAAGACTAAGCAAAACCTCTGCTGGAGGAAAGGATCGGAGATCCTCCATGGCGCAGTTGGAGGGAGAGAAGAAGGAGGAAGTCACTGCTCCAAGCACACCCATGGCCCGCGCCCTCGTTCTGGCATTCGCAGCTTCAGCTTCGGAGGCCCATGCTCACAGAAGCCTCCCAACTTGGCCAGAGGAGAGCAGAGTTCTGAGGGCTGGTCCAGGGCTGGAGAGAGGAGGGCGCAGCCAGGAAAGGAGGCAATGGCGGTCGGTAGCAGTTGTCGAACCCAGTGTGAGAATCAGAGGTTGTGACAGCCACTGGGGCAGAGTCCCCACCCTGTGGCAACCTTCCTAATCAGCACCTGGAGAGAATCAATGCAACTAGTACACAGTGCACCACGCCCGGCTCTGTGCCTGCCTCAAGATGGTGGCCCCCTGCCTCTCAGCTGGGTGAGCAGCTACCGGCAGGGAGCAGCGGGGAACCTCGGCGGTGAGCTGCGGCAGCTCCCAGGGATCTGGCCAAGGAGAGGACGGGGGCTCCAGCACCACAACAGGACGGAGATGCAGATGGAGGTGGATCGCGTGGCTCCACGCCTTTCTCACTCCAACATCAGGCAGGAAGCACGAGCTGGGTTGCCGGGGCTCAGCTCCCACCCTGAACTCCCTCTGGGAGCACCTTGAATCTTGGCGGCTTGAGCAAGCACCACCTGTTCCTGCCAACAATGGGACGAATCCACGGTCTTCAGGACTCACCCCAAACTATTAATGCACCAAGAGGGTCTCCTTACAGCTTGCACATATGAACCTTGCATGACCCCGTGGCTGCTCTGCTGTGGGTTCTGCAGCTGCTCCACAGTGGGCCCTGGCGGCTGCTCTGCTGTGGGCCCCACGGCTGCTCCACAGTGGGCCCCACGGCTGCTCTGCAGTAGGCCCCGCGGCTGCTCCACTGAGGGCCCCGCGGCTGCTCTGCTGTGGGCCCCATGGCTGCTCCGCCGAGGGCCCCATGGCTGCTCCACCGTGGGCCCCACGGCTGCTCTGCAGTAGGCCCCGCGGCTGCTCCACTGAGGGCCCCACGGCTGCTCTGCTGTGGGCCCTGTGGCTGCTCTGCTGAGGGCCCTGCTGAGGGCACCTCACAGATTGGACCCACCCCCACCCATAGCACGGCGACGGGGTGGAGCTGGGCGGTCCGCTGTGAGCATATGTGCTTTTCCACCTCTGACCATGGCAGTTTGTATACACCCATGTATGTTATAGTATAGTCTGAGGCAGCTATATGTCTTCCCAAGGCGAGAGTCCAGGGTATAGATAAACCCAGGAGTACAGTTATTATCACAGGGAAGATGACTGATTGAGTGGTAGGGCAACAGAGATGAGGGAGGAGAAAAACTGAATGATCAAATGGGCCATCATCTGTGTAACTGAGTAACAAAGATGAAGGTAACATTATGTAGCACAGCATCCAGAGCTAATTCCCTTCTGTGTTCTCTATAGTTCCGTATTTCCTCAATTGTTTTTGTATTAACAGAAGTGAAGATAACTTTATATTATACAGCATCCGGTGCAAATTCCTTACTATCTTCTCTATAATTTGGTATTTCCTTTGGTGTTTTTGTGTTAGCTGGTGTGAAGATAACATCGTGTAATACAACATCCAGTGATAATTCCCTACTATATTCTGTATAATTTTGTATTTTCTGTATTGTTTGTGGCTTATTCTGGATCATGTGTCTCCATTCTTTTGTCTTTAAAATAAAATTTAAAAAAATAAAAAATAAATTAAAAAACAAGCAAAATATGCATATTTGAGACTCTCTTGGGATAATAAAATCTTGAATCTTCTATCATCCAATCCTTATCCAATCTAAGTTGTATCAACAGTGACAATTCTTTGTAATACATGACTGAAGGTTCTAAACTTTATTCTTGGAAAAATTTAGATATTCCTTTATTGGACCATTTATTCAATCAATCATTATTGATTTCCAATTATGTACCATGGCTTTTAGCAGGTAATGGATATAGAATGTTAATGAAATTGATGTGGACCACCCACAACAGTCTGCTGGGAAAATCAAGCAGCACAGAGGTTGGTGAGCATATGCACAGGTAATCACAAACTGAGGAAAGTGCTACCAGGCAGCAGTTGGGGTGCTGCTTTCACTTAGATGAGATGAACAGGGATGGCCTCCCTAAGATTGTGTCAGTGAAGCTGACATGGTGGACTGAGAAGGAAGCAGTGATGAAGAGGGCTTCCGCTGAGAAGCAACACGTGTGGAAAGCAGACCGAAAGCAGAGGAGGTTAGCGTAGAAACTGGTGCTACATAGGGAGTGGTCAGCAGGTACCAGATTGCAAAGGATCTACCGGGCCAAGTAAGGAGTGTGGATTTTGTTTCAGGTGCAACAGAAAATGTTCCAAGTATCTGAAGCAAGGGAGTGATGATGGTTTCGAATATCACCAGGAGTATCACACTTAACCCACAGTTTTGGAGGCCCTCACAGAAACTATTTTTCCTAAATAACACTGCGGTACTGTTGATAGTAAAGGATAACGTTAAGAAATCACAGATTAAGTTTTGTTACAATATCCGGTATCTCTTCCGGTGCTGATTTTTTACCAGGACTCAGGAAAATACCTGGTAATCTAGGTTTATCTTGAATCACTGTTTTTTCATCTTGTGGATATGTAGAGTTTTGTAATATGCCTTGTTTCTTTCTCACTATGTCTCAGAGGAATATTATACTATATCTTCACATACCTCCAGCATACATACATAGAGTTGCATGGCTTGTGCTGTTGAAAACTGATTTCATACATGACTACTATTCTGTCCCTATCTTCTTTATCTTTCCCCACATTCACTTAGTTATTTAATTTAGATATCTCTGTTCGTCACTAGAAGAAAGTAGAAGTAAGTCATGGGAAGAGAAAATCAGGAATTGAAAATCTCTCAACAATTCCAATAAGCTTAAATACCTATTTTGAGCTTAAAAGCTTATTTGTTTACTGTAGAATCAAGAACATCTAACATCAGATTTTATGAAAACACATAAACACACTGTATGTATAAGCATTTAGATTGACTATGAGCAGTATGAGGTAACAGAGACAGGTTTTCACATAGGGTTAGCACATGAGATCGCAGGGGGTTTATTTTCTGGCCTTGCTAGTAGATAGTCTCTTGATGGCAGAGACCACATCATATTACTTTTGTAGCTTTCATACCTACTATAATGCTATGCAAGGGTCAGTGATTGTTATGCTTTGTGTCTGTATGTCCCCCCAAATCCTCATGCAGTTGTGGGGTGGCTTTTAGAGTTTATGATTGATCCATGATCCAATGCTAGGATTATGGGTGTGAAAGCTATACCTGCCCTAGGGCGGATAGTTTGCTGGGATTATGGGTGTGAGAGCTATTCCCACCCTAGGGGGGATAGTTTGCTGGGATTATGGGTTTGAGAGCTATACACACCCTAGGGTGGATAGTCTGTATATGTAAGGGAGAGAAAGAGGCAGCTGGCTGCTATTCCTGCCACCATTCCTCCCTTCTTGTGCTTGTTGCTTTGCTGTGCTCTGCTGCCATGAACTGTTGCCCCCTGCCATTTGCCACTCTGCCTCAGAACCAGCCTGAACCGTACTCAGAAGTACGGACTGAAACCTCCACAAACTGTAAGCTAAATAAACCTTACTTCCTTCATTTTGGGCATTGGGTATTTTGTCTCAGCAACAAGAAAAAAGTAACCAAGACAGTGATACAGTTCAGTGGCACAGTGCCTGCCTGGCAAGTGAAAGATCTTGAGTTCAATTCCCAGTATCACCCCCCCCAAAATTATAATGCTATGTAAGTATTCATTCAATGTCAAGTTCATGAATAAGTAAATCAAAATTAAAAGAAAACATCCATGATGCCATACTGGATCTGCAAATGTACAGAGCCCTAAATTCAGCCTGTACTAGATGCCCTAGTCAGGTCTGTAGCATTAAGCTTAGGGTAAGTGCCAGTTTTGATGTCTTCTGTTTTATTTGTTTGTTTGTTTGTTTGTTTGTTTTTGAGACAGGAATACTATATAGCCCTGGCTGTCTTTAAATATTATCCTCTTGGCTTAGCCTCCCAAGGGCTGGGATAATAGGCCTGCATACAACATCCAGCTAGGAGACATATTTTTAAAGAGATCCTGGAGTAGATTCATAAGAGAACAATGAGCTTGAGAGATAGTAGTTGTGTGGTTTGATAAAAAGAAGCGTCTTAGCCTATAGAAGAAGATTCTTATAGGAGAATGTGGTGGCTTTCTCCAAACATCTGAAGGGCAGTTTTGTGAAAGAAGGGATGGATTTTTTCCATCTCATTGTAAATAGAAAAATTAATGCACTGGATGGAAATTATAAAGAAATGCTTTCTTAAACAGGTTTGGGCCCTCTGTAAGATAATGGACCTTACATATAAAGGTAGAGAATGAATTGACCTCATAGAAATGTAATAGCAGTTCATTAGCTGGATTAGAAAATGTTTAAGATCCCTTCTAAATCCAAGATGTTAACATATGCTTATAATAGATACAATGAACAAAGGAATTCCTTATAAGGATGTAAGAACCTCATCTAATTAATATAATGTCACATAAAGACTATTTATAGGTACTAACATGATCTGTAATAAGTGCTAAAGAGTTTTGGATTAGTTGAATTTATTTAATTAATCATTAATTAATTCAAACTATTTCTCTTTCTTTGTCTTTTTCAGACAGGATCTCACTGTGCGGTTCAGGCTGGCCTTGAGCTCACTTTGTAGTGTAGGCTGGTTTCGAACTCACAAAGATCCTCCTCCCTCAGTCTCCTGAGTGCTGGGATTATAGGTGTACATCACCACAATCAGTTTAAAAATATTTCTGAAGGCAGTACATTCTAACTCATTTTCATGAGTGAAAAGGGTAAGAAATCATGTAATTCAGACCCGTGAAGCCACTGAGGAAATGAAAGAATTTTGGTTTGGCTGAATTGATTGGTATAGGCAGTGGTCTCAGGCCAGGCCAGACCAGATCACCGGCCACATGCGGTAGAAACTGATGAGTGGATGCCTAGGTGATAGCAGAGGACAGAGTATGCACTCCAGGAGGCCCATGGGGGCAGGTGGTATTCAGCAAAGACAATGGAGAGGTCTAAATTGCAGCAAGATGGCATCCAATGGGAGCCACTGTGAACCCTCTCATGGAAGGCGCTGGTCATAGCTGTGTTGTTACCTCTGCCTTGTCTGCAGTAGGAATTAGGATTGTATTGTATGCAAATTGGGAAGACTTTTGACACAGAGTTGGACAGACTCCTCATAGTTGGAGTCCAGAACTGAGCTTCAGAACCCACAGGAAGGCTTTCACCCCAACCCACAACTTCTGAGATCATATCATTTTGAAAGCAGCCTCCAAATCAGGTCTGCATTTTCCCCCTGCCACTTGTATCTCAGCGTTTTCCTACTTGGCAGCGCTAACTTGGCTCCCTCTGCACAGAGGAGCTGTTGAGGAGGCTGGAATGTGTGTACAGGAGTAGGAGAAGCCCCAGACAGATGAAAGCATGGTGTACCCTTCCTGGTTCCCGCAAAAGCACTCCTTCCTTTCTGCCATGTGTGTACGGGATTCCCTTGAGCACTAATCTGGAATCATCTATCAAAAGACTGGAACATTTTAAATGTCCAAAGTTTTATTTAGAGATCAAATGTCAGAGTTTTGACTGTATTTAAACTGTTTGCCTTTCAACGCCACGGAAAAGGCCAGGCATATGCAGGAAGCCTTGAGGATGAGCAGAAAGCAGAGGCCAAAGAACCTATACTGCGAAAGAAGAATTGTCAAGCCGTACATGGGTCCCACCGCTTCTTCCCTTTAAGACAGCATTCTCAGCTACAGGTGCCTCCTGAAAGGATCACTGCTGTTATTGATTAATTACAAGATCTCAGCTCCGTTCTTGTTTTGGACATCTAGATCTCAATCATTTTAGCCTTTCCATGCTCATAATTCCAGTTAGACCTTTGAGGATTGCATACAATTCATAGGGCTCAGGTGATTTTCAGTCTATTCTTCCAAAATTCTCTCCCCTCTCTTTTTACCCAGCGCCTTTAAAGGTCTACAGTTTTTCCTTCTGTGTCCCTCATGTGTGAGGGCGAACACAACCACACAGAGTGGTTCTGTATGATTTGTTGGATGGCCTGGGTTATTGTCTCACCTCTGTGGGTCTTAGTTTTCTTTTCCATAAAATAAGATACCTCCAAAAGTGCTGCAGAGATGAATTAGAAACTTGAAAGGTCACTATTACAGTGCCCAGCACGTAGTAGGTGCTCAGCGTTGTTAGTCAGCTCCTCCTGATGTTTAGCACTTGCCATGTTGTTTTGCCGTCTTTGGTTCCTCATATTCCTCTGTTTTCATCCCTGCAATAGTGAAAACACATTGCCTTTGATCACCCGACTGGGAAAGTAGGTGAAAACTAGAAACCAGCACAGCCATTTCCTTCACTTTTAAGGGAATTCGGAAGAAAGATCTGCACCTGTCTAGCACATGTGCTTGTGTTCCGGGCTCTGTACCTGTCTCTGGCTCCTTAGGACCCCACCTGTTTGCCAGTGAAGGGTGGCAGTTGTCTCAGTGACATTCAGAGAGGACAGGTCCAGAGAAGGAATCCACTAGCTTCTTGCTAACAGAACTGTCCACGCTGGTGGTGATTCTTTCACTGGAATGGAACCATTTTAGAAAATTGTTATACAGTACAGGTTTCATACTAATGCCAACGTGTTAGCACAAAACAAGATATGAATGACACACTAATGAGAAAATAACATTACCTGTCTACTTTGGATGTATCACTTTGGAAATATAAAATGACAAAAGCATGGTAGAAAGTTTTACAGATTTATAGATAATACTTGAACCACGAAATAAGGACCCACAGGGGTGCAAGTCCTTGACACATAACCCTTCTTAGATTTTCTTATTCTAATTTTTTTAATGAAGGGAAGAATTCTTTTTTCTCTTAATTTAAATCTAGTTCTTGTTCTTCATTGTCAGTCTATAAAATATTGTTTCACTCACATCGACTTACACATCAAAGAATACATAAGATATTGATATGTGTATTCCAAGCAAGACACCCTAGGACTTTCGACACATTTACTGTTATGCAAACATGGGGACAGTGTTTTTTATTTCCAGTAACCTGACCATAATACATTGTGCTACCTCTCAGGAAGAATAATTCTATTCATTTTTAAAATGCAGCCAAGAAAGCAGTGGATTGCAAAATTGGCATTAGGAATGGCTAGTCTTTCTTTAAGTGTTACTCATAGCTGTAAAATGACTGCACATCATTTCCTGTCTTTAACTGTTCTTTATGTGGAACACGTGCGACTTTCCCAAATTCCAAATTCCGTGCCCTTCTCTTCTTCCCCCACCCTTCTTTCATTCTCACTGAGTTAAAAAATGACAAATTCCTGTTCAGCTTGAGCTTGATGCTCCTAATAATCGGTTATCAAGCCAGAAGTCTGTGTCAAAGTGACTGAGAAGAGCATCTCAGTCAGACAGCGGCCAGTTCTGATTCTGTGAGCTTGGCTAACTGACCTCCCAGACATCCAGTATTGCAGTATGGTGCTCAGCTCTCGCACCACTCACACGTATTCTTCTGGCGTATGAGTTGCCATGTCTTAGGTCTCTTTTTCTACAAAGGGTTCTGGTAAACAAAAAACTCTTCCATCAAACCCTAAATAAGAATGCAAAGTACACAGTATGATCGAGTGGGCTCTTCCTTTCCTTTACTATAATGCAAACCTGAAAGCTAATACTTGCCTGTATTTATATAGTCATCAGAAGAGATTCACAGTTGCCGTGATTGTTCTAGATTGAGGCCAGTGAAGGTTCCGGCAGGGAAAAGCATGAAGGCTGACCACCACCATAAAGCAGTGGGAGCAAGAACTGAGATCCAACTGAAGCCCTGCTGAACTTGTAACTGGGAGTTTCTCAGTATGAGGACTATCAATCCTGGCAAGTCTGCGTTTCAGTTTGACTCAGTCAAAAAGTAAAAGCAACCTGGCCCTATGATTTTTATCAAAGAACTTCATTTGGTTTAGCCCCAGGCTCCGAATTGGATAACATATTTTCTCTTAACTTTCTTTTCTTCATGTGTGTGAAACTATTTTAAAGAGGAAACACAAAGGAGGAGATTCTAATGACTTTCTTCAGGTACTTAGATGTGGCCAAAGGAACTGTAGCAGTTTCCTTAAACACACACTGTTTTCCAATGTATCCCATGGGAGGACACCGCCCCCCCCACCTCTGCATTAGAATGCTCTGTTCCCCACCCACCCCCAAAAGACTATCCAAATGGCTCCTCTTTCTGGCTAGCTATTACCCACCCAGAAATAGTATCACCTCACTAGCATTGTTTGTGTCTTTTTAAGGCACCTTTCCCTCATGGCGCTGAATTATAAGCTTTAGCATAACTTGCCTGTTGGTGACAGTAGCTCTGCATGTTGTGCAATATTCTAGGCAGTGTCTTCAGTGTGATAGGAACTTTGTGAGTATTTGCTTCTTGGTGATTAAAAATCAGGGAAGGAGGAGAATGAAAGGGGAATGGATGAGGCTAAGTGGAACACATGATTAGCCCTTGAGAGCTTCACATCTTACCGGCAGGGACCCTTTACGTCATGTCACATGAGGGGCAGCTGTCGCTGGCGTATTTTCTCCTGGTGTTAAAGCAGTAATAAAAAGTTTATTTTCTACTAGAAAAGCTTTACTTAATTCATTTCTTTGTTGTGAAGGATGGTAGCTTATACTTTGCTGTTTATGTTTATTTGAAGTATTTTCTTACTTAAGACGTTTATTACATCTTTTGTGTTGTTTTGGTTTTGGGTTTTTTTGTTTGTTTGTTTTACCTTACCAGAAAGCAAAGCAGCTTTCCCAAACTTTTACGGCCTGGAGGATTTCCCTTGCCCAGGGCTTGTTTGGCTGACTGTCTTTTCTCTTCCCTCTCCCGCTCTCCTTTCACTCTCCTAGTGAGTGCCGCTTGCTGGGGCTTCGTCACCTCTGAGGCATTTCAAATACTTGTATTTGCTTTTAGAGCGATGTGGGGGATCCGAGCTGCTTGAACTGCCTCTCTGTCAAGCTTGTGAACATTACCAGTTTTCTCTCATCCTTTGATTGGCTCCCTGAGGTCATGTGAGGGCCCGGGGGTTGGAATTCTGAGTTGTGGCTTTTGGCACTCCTTTTCTTTTTAAAAAATAGCTCAGTCTGTTGCGCTCTCCTGGGCTTGGTGCCTTTGAGGAGACTGGAAGCGGTCGCAAACAGCCACTGGCAGACTGGGGTGGCAGTAGAAACTCTGCGGAGATGTTCAGGCAGGTGCCCAGGACCCCAGCTTCAGGGTGTTACTATCTAAATCCCATGACAACGGAGGGCCAGGAGATGTACTTGCGATTTGATCAGACTACCAGACGCTCTCCTTACAGGATGAGCCGGATTCTAGCACGCCATCAGCTAGTGACTAAAATTCAACAAGGTGAGTTGCTGGCAGTAGAAGGCTGTTGCTAATTCTGATTTCTGTTGGCTCTGTTTCATGCTAACCCAGTTTTTAAAGTTATTGTTTTCACTGTACAATATGTGGATTTCTCTGCCACGCTGCGCGTAACTTGTAAAAATAAGCGTAGGCTGCAGTTTTAAGCAAATTGTGACAGAACTTGGCTGCCGTGTAACAACATAAAATGCATAAAAGAATGTCATGGTAGGGCAGTGAATCATAAATTCCAAAGCTTACCTGTGTCTACAAAACAGATGAGAAAAGTTTACTCAGTGTGTATTTGGAAGTTTTCTGCAGGTAAAGACACTCGGTCACATTTAAAACCTTGATGCACAATTGTTTATTTAATTAGGAAAAGGGCAAAGAACTAATATCCACCCTGTTTAGAATTTTTAGAATATCCTCAGAGGAGACAGTAAGATCTGTATTCTTAAGGCCACTGGGTTGACAACTAGAATCGCATTCTCTTCCTGTTTGTGTGTTTACATCAGCAGCTGCCACTGACTTGATACGTTTATATTGTTTTTCTTGTAAAGGATCAATGTGTCTGTTCACCTCAAATCCCGTGACCTGCACACGGAAGCACTAGCTTGCTCCTGCAAAAAGGAGAGAATATTGACCAACAACTGTAGGTTTTAACAGCCTAGAAGCCTGGATTTTACTAAAATGTACTATTCTCCTAAGAAATCTTAAAACATGCTTCTTATAGAATAGGTCCATAGAGTGTGAACGAGAAATATTACTAACGAGCATCTAACTAGTGCCCATTTAAAAGCCAATGTCTCTCTCTCTCTCTGTCTCTTTCATACACACACACACACACACACACACACACACACACACTCAGTTAATAACCACTTCTTTTCTGGGCTAAAATTATAACTAAATTATTACATTAGTGCTTCACAAATTTACCAGGAATTTCTAGAGCCATTGTAAATGCAGTTTCCACTCACATAAATGAGCGTAAGTGAACTTCAGAGGGGAAGTTGAGGTTTGTAATCAGAAAAAATCTTATTGTAATGTTTCCAAAAGGAACAATATGTATTCTAGTGAGCAGCGTTTGATGAGATTGTTTCCTTGGAAATTGGGGTTTGTTTGTAACGGTTCAGGAACTGGTTATGTGTGAAGGATACTGGTGCTACATACCGGCCTGATTTCAGGAAGGATATTGTGTCATTCCATAAACTCTGTGTGCAGGTCTTGATTGAATAGAAACAAAAGTATTTCCCTGTGGCTTGATTTAAAAATACATTAGGCTCAGAATTAAAAACCCAGCTTCATTTAAGTTTTAACTACTTTCTTTCAATGGTGCTTTATAAGATGTCATCATTATTATGGACATAGGAATTTAAAATATTTGATGAGTATCTATCATTTACATTCTGTAAATATTCCTTGACAGACATATGAAGAGTATATAATATGAGAAATATGACATCACTGACATTTTCTGGCAGACCTCCTTGGATGTATTTATGATAATCAACTTCATGGAAACATTGTTTATGTTCTCTTTGGATGGGGATTACTTTTCCATCAATGATTTGATGTTCTAAACACATGCCTTATCATTCATAGTACCTTCCCACCCAAACATACAGGCACTCTAAGTCTATGTTTCATTTTGCCTAATTAGACAATTTGAGGAGCCTCAACTTTTTATAGTGAGCACTGGAATATTTGAAGCCAACGAATCCCTAAAAATTAAAAGTGACAGTTAAGGTCAGAGAAAAGCATGAAAGAAATGTCTAGTGATCCAGAAGTCACTATTTGTTAATATCTTATAACTATTGAGTAAGACAGTGAGAATGCAGGTGCAAACATGGTTTTATTGGCTTGCTGTATTAGTACACTGGGTTGCTGTCACAGTAAAGAATATTGTTTAATATTGTTGCAGTAGGGGCTGGGGATATAGCTCAGTGGAATAAGCGCCTGCCTAGCAAGCGCAGGGTCCTGAGTTCGATCCCCAGTACCGCAAAAAAAAAAAAAAAAAATATATATATATATATATATATATATATATATATATTGTTGCAGTATACCAGGCACTTCTGTGAGAGCTCACTATGAATTTTATTTTTTCCAAGCAAAAAATCCTGGTAGATTAATTCCATCATACACCCCATTTTATAGGTGAGAAAACAGAGTCTTGAACAGATAGTGAGAGCTGATGTTTGAATATAACTCTAAGGCCTTTGCTGTATAACACACTAGCAATTTTAGTTTCTCTAGTCAACAGTGAACAAGTACTGAACCTATGATTGCATTCTAGATTATGCAACATACCCAAGACCTTTTAGCTTTTTATACTTAAGAGACAACAATGAATCATGCTACAGAATCAGAATTGGTCACTTATTAATGAAACTTCCTGTCAGATTTTTATTTCTCCATTGGGAGCAAAGTGCTGTGTGTTTTTGACTCCTTGACTAGTTAGTAGTCAGTAGTACAAGTTATCAAGTTATTTTGCCAACAACATTCTTCCTTTTGGTGACAGTTTATCAAGTGCATTTTAAATTAGTGACAGATTCTTCCTTTCATTCACATAGTAGTCTCTTGAAATGTCATCTACCCAAGTAAACTTGCTTGCCTGGGTCTTTTAGATTTTTCAAAGAGTATTTACCACTGTTTTGATATAGTTCTGGGCATTGTAACTTATACATTCTCGTGGGTAGTGGGAACGGTGCGAATCAGAGTAAGTTGCTCCACACTGATCTCATTATAGTGAGATAATTGTTGAGTGGCATGGACATGATTCAACAGCAGACACACTCATGAGGAAGAAAAACAAGGAGGAGAAATAAAGGAATCTTTGATGATACAGAGGATCAGAATTGGTTACTCAAACCTAGGATGAATCCAAACTTGCTCAACTTTGGGTACAATCTAAAATACAGAGGAACCATTTTTCTAGCTTTTTGTTGTTATTCAGGAGTTGTAAACCCAACTAAAAGAAGATATTTAAACCATAGTCTTGCATCGCAGAGTGAAAGTTAATCAGAAGTCCTACTGCTCTTAATCCCTACCCCTACATTCTTTCTTGAATCAATAGGGAAATTGTTGTAGAGAGAAAGAATGGATATAATAATGCTTCTTATTTTCCTCACTGACAGGCACTTGGAAGTAAAGAGGCAGGAGGAACGTATGGGTTTGTGGAGGAGGAGCATGTTAGGTCACAGCAAGATAGAATTGTATTTTTCCAATACTTTACAATTATGGTGAATACATAGGACATTAAAATTATTATCTTAGCTATCTTTAAGTGTGCAGTTTAGTAGCAGTAAATACAATCATAACCATAATGCTTTGCAGCCATCCCTATCGTCCATCTCCATTGCTCTCTCAGTCTTGAACAGCTGATGCTCAACTCTAACACACACTAATGCCCTCCTCCTCCTCCCAGCCCCTGGCAACCACCATTATGTTTTCTGTCCCTATGATTTGGACTCTTCTGGACAAGTGGAATCACACAATATAGTATCCATCGTTTTGTGACTGGCTTATTTCACTTAACAGTGCATTTGAGGTTTATCTACATTGCAGTGTTTTGAACAGATTTATTTTCATTTTAAGGTCATATAATACTCTTTTGTATGTCTATACTATCTTTCTTCATTTCTTTCTTTCTTTTTCCTCTCTCTCTCTTTCTCTTTCTTTCCTTCTTCCCTTTTGACAGTACCTGTTATGATAGATGTGAGAGGAGAGAGCAGGATTTCTATATTGTTATTTGAAAGTTCTGTTTTACTGAGTACAGGGGCACAATGTCAAATGTCTACATAGACATAGACATAGACACACACACACATACACTCATACACATGCTATTTGGAAAATCCAAATCCAGGTACATACATAAATGTGATCACTTTACTCTGGAAGGAATTTATCATATTATTAACATTTTGTTTTAATAAAAGTTGTCTTGATGAGAAGTCTATCTTAATGAGAAACCAAAGTGGATGAACGCAATTGTTCAGGTTTGTCCTGGTTCTTGTGTTCTGCATTTCTCTCTAAGTCATTAATTCCTCAAACAAGAATACAGCAGCCAGGGAAATCTAAATACAACCTGTGAAAGAAACAGATCAGCTTCATTGCATGGAATTAATTAACGACTGCTGACATTTCTACTATCTGTCAAAGACACAGTAAAGTGGCATTTAAGTTTACCCCTTCCATTAATTTATTGCAGGATTTATGGAAAGTTACAACTTCCCTGGAATTTCTTTTATAGAAGAAAGCTTTGGAGTAAGCCACCTCTAAAACTCCAAACTTGTGTGAAATTCTAAACTTCTTAGGTCACAAGTGTTACCTTAGGAGAAGACAGGGCCAGGGATGTAGCTCAGCTGCACAACGCCTGCCTGGCAAGTGTGAGGTCCTGAGTGTGATTGCTGGTTCCAAAAAAAAGGTGGGGGGACACTTTTTATTTATGTTTTCCTTAGTACATCATTCACCAGTTATCTGAACCTGCTTCTTCAATCCTGGTATGATCCTCTCATTATCTTTAAATGGTTTAGCAACTGAACTTAACTAGAGTGCTAAAGTGGAGTACATGGCCTTTTTCTAACGTCCCTAGTGCAAATGGGCATAAGTGACATATTCTCCCTCATTACTCTGTCAAATGGCATCTTGGGAATTTGCCCAACCTAAGTGGTGAACATAGTCTATCCATGGCAAGTGAGACCCTGCCAACTGCTAATGACAGACTAAATTAAACTGTCACTTGTTATTCTGGAATTGTCCTTTCTCTGTGTTTAGTACTGTACTTCCTTATCCAGTTATTTTCAAGGAAGGGTGAATACAGTGGCAAAAAAAATAGATGTATCGCAGAAAATTGACTAAGACTGCATCCATCGTGAATTGCTCAAGCTCTTTATAAAAAAGTAGCAACTGTTATGAATTCACATTTTATGAATCAGAGTGTCTTTTGATTCAGTGCTGGTGACTGAAAGGCCATACAGAAAAGACACTGTTTAACCAGTTATAGAAAAATCAGTTAAGTGAATTAAGTCAAGGAACTTTGCGAAATGTCTTAAAATTTTGTACATAGTAAAACTATGAACAGTTAAGAAATGAGTCCTAGTAGGAAATTAGCAAAAAAAAAAAAATATTTATAAATGTACGAAATTCAGGAGTTTCATGTTAGCCAAACTGTCAGTTCAACAGCTCCATGTCCCACCTTTTACTACCTCTGATTTTACAAATATACATGTCATATGTAAGCAGTTGCCAAATATGGATCCTATGACATTAGATTAAGTGAATAGAGATTCATTTTTCTCATGTTTCCCCTCTATCATCAGTGTTTTAATTATTAATAAATTCTGGACAGTGGTCAGTTCATCTAATGCAAGATCCCTTATTTCCATGGTAACCTAATTATAAACAGAGCTGGACGCACAAATTATTTTAAAAACTCAGCAGTGGTGGTCTTAGCAAATATCAATGGATGACCCAAGACAAATTTCAAAAGAGTGGAGATGACCAGTGGGCTTTGGTAAACATCTCAAATCAAAGGAAATAAATAGATTGGGGTTTAATGGTGACAAGTCATTAATGAGGATACTTTGTTCCACAAATTTTTCACCCCATAACTTCATATATGAGAGCAATTTCTCATGCAGATCTTATAAAGAGGGCACTCCAAGCTACAGTGGGTGGTGTTTCCATCCACCACTGTTCAACAGAGTCGTATATGGTTATTTCTTACACCACACAGCAGTGGAAGGAGGTACATCACAACAAACCAAAATTCAGTGACAGTGTTTGGGCTGAGGTGGATGAGTTCAGGTATGCACTCCTCTGATTCTCCCACTTTATCTAGAAATAGTGTGGCTTTCAAAGTCTGGCCGACAAAACAGTAGTCCCATTAGATAACTACAAAAGAGGGGAAATGTGATGAAGTAATTTTTGAAAATGCTGTATCTTCTTTCTTTTCTTGGCAATTGACACTTTGAAAAGCTCAGGGAAATCCTGCTGAACATAGTTAAACTTGACTTGAACTGGTACAGTTCATCATGAAACCACTTTTCACCAGATTTCAGGAAGTGACATCTTACAAAACCAATGTTTCCCCTGGGGAGCGCTTGGAAAGGCTGATTTAAGAGAGTGCATGGACTGTGGCTTGTTCAGATAATTCTCTTTGGATATATTTCCGGCATGCATGAGGCAGCGGATAATTTGAAATTGTATTTTGGAGAATGGCATTGCATATATTCTATGTTTCTGAAGATGGTCAATCCATCTACATTAAAATCTAACCTAGCAAAGGACGGGGGCCATCTTTTTGTAAAAACTAACAACCAAATGAGGATGCTAACCCAATTAGACAGCTCCTGCACAAGTGAAAGGCACAAAATTGAAAGAGTCAGTGTACAGGCAGAGTTAATAATTAACGAGAATACAGCCGGTCCACATGGAGGTCTACAACATAGGTACTGTTGAGCCGGAAGAAAGAAATAATAACTTCCTAGATCTGGACTCGTCTGACTTACGATACCGCTGAAGTCCTTGGGTGAGTCCTACAAAGGTCTGACATTCCTGTAGT
Organism: Dinomys branickii; assembly: GCA_004027595.1. Lineage (NCBI taxonomy): Eukaryota > Metazoa > Chordata > Mammalia > Rodentia > Dinomyidae > Dinomys > Dinomys branickii. The sequence continues at coordinate 64,217 of PVLD010006294.1, forward strand.
TAATTCAGGATACTGCATGACTTCTGGGAAGTAGGGGCACCACCCACAGGAAAGAAGCAGGAAACCCTTAAGGAGTCTCAGACTCTCCCTGGTCGTAGTAGACTTACTGCAGCTTAATTCATGGTCCAAAAATATGTTTGGTTATATAAACCTTCACTCAGTACAGCAGAATAAAGTGAACTGGAATTAGCTGTGTCTGTTTAGTTCAGTTATATAAGTAATTTCTTAATTCCCAGGAAGCCTACAAATACATTCTTAGGGAACTTTTCCTTGTACTACCAAAGAAATACAGATTAGTATTTGCGTTAAAAAATGATTTTTTTTTTAGAAAAATTCACAAAATATCAAAAAGCTAGGACAAAACACATGAAAAATTAACTATCCTGTCTAGCCTTAATCCTCATGACCATTGGTACCATAGAGAATGGTACTATTCAGGGCAGGAGAGGTTACTTTGAAAATGTATATACTAATGTCTGAGAAAACATGAATTCTCTTTTTTCCTTTCTTCTTTCTTCTTCTTTTTTTCTTATGTTTTTTTGAGAAGTTTAGTATCTAAAGGAATTTAACTAGAAGATTTGCAGAAGGACTTCAAAATGACAAAGCATGCTAATTTTGTTAGATAAAGGAAAACAATAAATACAAACTATCTGGCCAGACTGACAAATGATCCCCTTAACAGGTCATAAGAATTTTGGCAATTTTAAATATCTGACAGAGACAAAGCTGACTAAAGTACAAATGATGTGCATTGCTTTGCCTTTCTGTCTGATGGAACACAGGGGTGAAGCCGTGTGGAGAGACTGTAATGGAACTTGGCAGTTATCACGTACCCAATTTACATGTCAGTATTTCGGGCTGAAATAGGCTTTCTCCTTCTGCATTCCCAATCTCCTCTTCCTGGTTCATTTTGAAAATCATACATATGGATGGCAAGAATCTTTATTAGTGTTCAATCTCAGTGAACAAGTAGCAGCATTTCCCATGCATTTGTATTCACCAAATGACACGTTGGGAAGAAAGTATGTGAAGCTATAAAATTGTATTTTCCTCTGAGAGCTTTACTACTATAAACTTATTTATATTATTTAAATTTTCTCTAAGAAGCCAAGATTGACAAGCCCAGTAATGATGGTTCAACTACCCTCTCCTGCATAAAACTAGAGTTCTTTAATAGAGAAATGTAAAGAAAACTCACACAAACACTTTGAGGGATGTAACACATTTCTCACTAAAAGCATTTTTCAAAATAAAAAATGGAATCCACTACAAGGCCCTTATTGATTGGACTTCACATAAAACTGTATGTTGTATATAATGAGTTCTTAGTCATCAACCCACTTTGATCTCTTTTGGGTAACAAAATCTCCTTCTCTGCAAATTCACATCTTCACCATTAGCATTCCACTTCACCCATTGTACTTTAAAGTCTAAGGCAGACAAAGCTGCTTATTTTTATTACTGGCCTCCAAGAAGAAGGAGAAAAACATCTTAACAAGAAGGGATCTCAGTCTGGCAGGGTGTCTTAAAGAGGCCTCCAAAGAAATTCCAATCACCGAATTCCTCTTCTATTAGACCCAATGCTATAATGCAATTTTGCATTTGAATTTGTTAAACAAATCTTACACATGGCCAAGTAGAATTTATCACTGGAATGCAAATGTGAGTCAAAATGCAAATACCACATTAGCAGAATAAACCACTAGTAGAACAACTGAAGTCACACAATTATCTCCAAAGCTGGGTTTGAATTTTTAAGTGTTATTCACTGCTAACTGCGTCCATTTCATTGGGCTTGCTGGGAACAGTTCATGAAGTGTTGGCAGAAGACATAGAGAGATGGGTGTTTGTTTTCTGACTTTTTCTGTGACAATCTTCCAGGACTTACTTTGTTGGCAGAATGTTAAAACCTGTGTTGTTCTTAGGGAAAAATAATTGAAACATATTGGTTGAATTTCAAGAAACACTTCTGTTTCTCATGGGATCAAGAATGTCCCAAACTTCAAACTTTGTACATCTACTATTTCGAACATTTGGGGGACTTTAGAGTCATGCAGCTTGAATTTGAACTCTAGCCGTACATTTTCCCAGCACAGTGACCTTTGCCAGTTACTTAACATTTCTAAACTTTAACTCCCCAGTGGGCAAAATGGAGCAAAGAATCTCAGTTATTTCAGAAATACTAATAGGATTAAAGGAGAAGATAAAATTAAGTACTGAGTGCTCAATTGATAGAACCCTTCAAGGTAACATCAAAAGAAGACTAATGTATGTGCTCTATACCGTGTTTACTAAGGCACACCTTCCTAATGGCTCATTTTAAAATGTGTGTCTTGAAAAAGTGTCTACCACTAAATTTGAAAAGATTTTTTATAGTCTTAAACTATAATGAAAACCACTGCCTTTCCCAGTTGTGGAAACTTGTGGACCATCGGTACCTGCTCAGCTGCTCTGAAGTGGCCTGAAATAGTGGATTTAGGCCAAATTTCAACTCCTGTAGATAAACAGCAAACCCCACTGGTCCTCCCTTTCTAGCAGTAAAAGAGATGGTTCTTGGTAGGAAGCGTCCCTGGGTCTTGGAATCACTTGGTAAATTCTAAAGCTAGGAGAGGACAGAAGCTGGAGAAACGAGACTGTACCAAGTGACTGGCTGGGAGGTGAGCCACTGGGGAGGAGGGGCGGCATCAAGGCCAAGGTAAGCGTCATTAACCAGCCACAGATGAGACCTTACAGGTGGGCCATTCGTGTTTCAATTGCAGTATTCCTTTCATTCCACAGCCACACTGAACACTAATCTTTTAAAAGCAATCAAAAACCATTTATGCCCATCTGGTAATGGCAACGTGTGCTGTAGGAAGGGTGCCAATCCTGGACATAAGGTGACATTAGATAAGTTACCTAGGTCTTCTGTACCTAAATGTCTCCTTGCATAATGTAGGTTGTAAAGGGATCAATCTGCGGCTAATGTTCTGGAAAGGGAATTGCACACAGGATAGTGCTATATTAGTCATGGAAAATAACTTTCAAGTTACAGAACATCCTTAATGCTGGTAATATGCTGGTCTTAGTTTGTTAGGGCCGCCATAACAAAGTATCGCAGACTGGGTAGCTCAGACAGCAGAAATTTGTTTTCTCACAGTTCTGGTGGCTAGTAGTCTGAGAACAAGGTGCTGGCCAAGTTGGTTCCTTCTAAAGCTTCTCTTCTGGGCCTGTGGATAACTGTCTTCTCCGTCTGTCTTCACTTGGTCCCTCTTCTGTGTTATCTGTGTCTTGATCTTGTCTTAAAGAACACCAGTTATTTGGACTAGGATCTGCCAATATGATTTCATTTTATATTAACTACCTCTTTAAAGGTCCTGTCTCTAACACAGTAACATTCTAAGGTAATGTGGCTTGGGACTGTAACATAGGAATGTTAGGGAGGCAGAATTCACCTGTAACATCAACTGAATATTTATTTTCTAATTTTGCTTGTTATACCAAAGTAGAAGGAAACTTAATTTTTCTAATGTATCTATATTTACCAGGCACTGTATTAGTTGCTACCATCATTTTATCTGATTCAATACTCCTAACCCTGGAGAGAGATATTAGCACAGGTTAAGCATCCCTCCCTAACTCAGAAATCTAAAATGCTCCGAAATCTGAGAGTTTTTGAGAGCTGATATGGTGCCACAAGTGGAAAATCCCACACCTAACCTCACATGGTAGGTGACTTTCAAAACACAGACATATTAAAATACTGTGTAAAATTACCTCCTGGATGTGTGTATAAGATGTATAAGAAACACAAATAAATTTTGTGTTTAGATTAGGATCCAGTCTCCAAATATTTACTACATTATGTAAATATTCCGAAATTTTTTAAAAATCAGAAATCTGAAACACTTCTGTTCCAAAGCATTTCAGATAAAGGATAATCGACCTGTACCCCCATCTTCAACAGATGATACCGTGCAAAGATAATCACAAGCTGAAAGCAAATAACGAGGGAATAAGAATATACCTGAAAAAGTATCTGAAAACTCCCTTCTCAAATTGATGTGAGTTTCTAAACTGACATTAAGTTTGACATTTAAAAATTCGTAAAATTTCCCAGCTTTGCATGTTGTCATGTAAAGAAGTACAGAAGGGGGAAAAACCTGCAAAGTGGACATAAATGCCCTAAAACCCAGCTGACTAAACCCTAAACTGCCTGTTTCACATGAATTCAAACAAGTTATTGGAGAAACTTTTCATTGTTCACTTCCTTTAAAGATTTTATTCCTTTTAATTGAAGAATTGCTTCACTATGTGTCAAAGAATAAGATGAAATATAAATATGATAGTTATTAGTCATTGAAGTTGGTTCTTAAAATGGATAAAAAAGCCTTATGGATGTTTTTGCTTCACTGTATACTTGCCCTCTGCTTCATAGGTCCTCGTAAAGAATAAAAACATCAATTGGTATAGTCTCCTACATCATATGTATTAATCTAGAGCCTTGTAAAAGGATAAAATAGCTGATGTCTGTACACAGTGTCTAATAAATCCTGAAAAACTATTTTGAGTTTTTTCACTAGTCTAGTGCAGGGCAGCCTATGGAGCAGTTCCACATGCATTACCCATTTGAATACTCATATCAGAAATGGCTTCACAGTCCTGAATTAGAAAGCTTTGCTCCCTAAAATCTGCCTTGCAGAGACTTGTTGAAAGCCTATGCAAATTTCCCCACTGTACGGTGCTTCTGCTCTCGTTTTTCTGAATCCTTTCTTTGGAAATGGAATTTTGTGCTATGGAAAAGTGTGCTGACCTGAGCTGGCTGTGTGGATATGTATAAATTAACTTGATATAATAAGGAAATTTGGTGGCAAACAGCTGTAACTGTAAAACATTAACTATCAGAATAGAGATTATTTCAGAGTCCGATTTTTCCTCTTCCCACCTCCTTTGAGAATAATGAGACTTCCTTCCTTCCGGCTCTACAGTTTTAACAAAGCACTCTACTTCTGTTTGTTTCTGAAATCTCCTCTCCCTCTGGGCCCCCTCTTCATCTTTGGTTACTTTTGCAGAGCTGATCCTGGATACTGTAGCTTCTGTCCCATGAGGATTATAGCTTTGTTGCATAATGCCGGGAATGACTCAGGAGTTGAGGCAAGTTCTTTTCAGCCCATTAACAGTTAGTCACTCTCCCTGTGGAGCTGCTGCAGCTGCTGCAGCTGCAGCTAAACCCTGAGGAGCTCTGCTCCCTAGGCTTCAGGGAACATTCCCACCGGGTCACCCAACTGAAAAAACTCAGGCTGTGGGATGGAGACACAGGTGGTCAGCAGAGCTTATTTATATTTAGAAGCACTTAGATGAAATATTTGGGAGTTTTCCACTGGTCATTCAACTTCTATGTTTTACATCACGATTTTTAGTTTTTGAAACATTTACCAAATTTAAAACACAGAAACAATGGATTTACAGTTTCCTTCTTGAGGTCTGTAAGTCTTGACAGGGACCATTTTCTGCACTACATAGATGACTCTTTTATTTAATTTTAATGAAGACGTGAGAATTGTTATTCCTTGGAAAATAAGTACAGTGAGGCCTAGCACTGAGTTCTCAGTGTTCACTTTCTGAATGAGTAAAGAAAGGTTCTGATAGTGAAATAATCCTTTCTCAAGTCTCTCCGGAAGCAGGTGGCAGAGCTGGATGATCTGGTATCCCACGCTGTTCAATACTGGGCAACCCCAACCTCCTCCTCCTTACAGGAAGACTTGTTTACCTGGACCAGAGGGTTTTGTTTTTGTTTCTCATCACTGTATACCTAGTTGCCCACCCCAGCCCCAACCCCACCCTGCTCCCCAACCAGCTCTCCAAGTTGTTGGACAACTTCACTGTGCCGCTTAAACCAGCAACTACACCATCTGACTGTGCTATACTAACCTCCCTCCCACCACCCTCTTGAGGACTAGCTATGCTCTCCCAAGAAGCTCTGTCCAAAGTAAATGTCAAAGCAGCAGTTCTTTCCTTACCAGAGGCTGGAGTCCAGCATGGGCAGGTAGGATCAGGCCTAACAGAAAGGGAAAGAACGGATTCTTCCATGCTCAACCTCCTTTCCCTAATTCTGGCCCTCCAAAATGCTGCCTTTCTGCCTGGAAAGTGCTGGGATGAAGTGTCTAGCCTTCCCCACAATGTCCCAGAGCTTCTGGGACCCTTGGATCTCTGGGGCTCCTGTGACTCCATCGCGGGCCTTTTCAAATAGGAAGGGTAGGAAAGAGCTGAGAATCAAGGTAGATCTGTGTTGTTCCATAGAGAGTGGGTCTCAGAATCATCAGCTCTTCGAAAACTGGAGGAACACACACATTAAATGCAGGTCCAAATTTACAAAGAATATGCTTGGGTGGAGATTTTTGTTCTGCAGATTTGACAGCTCTGACCTCAGTCACTGCTGAGATCTACAGACCAGAATAGTACAATTGTATTCCCCACTTGTAGCGAGAGAACAGTAGCTAGTCAGAAGAAAATATCGATGTTCTGCCAACTTCTGCTGTTTGTGAAATTTTGCCAGAAGCAAAACAGGATCAAAAATAATAAACAGACCTCCCCCCATGCTGCATGACTGCTATTTACATAAAGAGATTGATGAGCTGCTGGTGTTGGTAGAGTGCTCAGGAAAGGGAATTTTTAAGGAGAAAGGTTAATGTAAGTCCTTGGTTGTAAGTGATCTGAGAGTTTCTTGGATAATTGGTTTTCCAAAAAGACAATCTATACTGGGGATAGTGTTATTTTTCCAACAAAAGCAGCATAAGGTGTGGACAAGACAAACTGCATGTGCATTATATGCAGGCCTAAAACCTTCACAGGGAGGGGAATTGAATATCAGAACACAGAAGAATGTGAATCTAACTGTAGGACAGTTAGGTTTTCAGAAGAAAGAACTCGCTTGGACAGCTCCCTCAGTGAACTAAGAGGCAGGAGGTCTGGGTTCTAGGATACTTCTCTCCTTAACCTAGCGTCCACAGTGGTTTCTAACCAGTCAGGGTTCAATTTTTCCATCTGTCAGATGAGAGTAATTTAGCTCATGCTATTCAATAATATTGAGGGAAAACATAGTTGATATGAAACTGATTCACATGCAAAGCAGGGTGCTCAGTTCTGGGGTGCTTCAGGAATGTCGGCTACTGCTGTAGGAACCACTAAATCTTCCCAGAAAATAGGAGCCACTTAAGCAGGACTCAGGTTGTCAGTATGCTGAGAACACAAAACATCACTAAACTTGCTTCTTTGCTGAGAATGATTCACGTCCCTCCTCATGCGAATGGCAATAACGTGCCACTCTGTGAGTTTGGCTTGTTTTGCACTGATTTTTAAATGAGCAAAGACTAGTCGATCTTAACTTTAGTTTAAATATATATATATATATTTGATATATTATGAGTAATTCTATATAACTAATCAGGATCACTGTAAACTCCAGCCTTTCAGTTGTCTTCCATTCTGAGGTGTCAAGAATTTTATTTTGTATTTTTACTCCATTGATAAAATTCTTTCATCTTTAATGAATAAGTTCCTGTCACCATGAGCAAAATAAAACTTTTTAAAGTGAAAGATATTGTGTCATAGACTCAGGCACTGTCGCAAGTTGAAATATCATAGGTCCTATGCTTTCAGAGTTATGAAAATCAGACTTACTGACTAAGGCTAAGATTGTGCATGGATAGCTGCCCCGTTAGGCAGGATAGCCTGATGTGGCTGTCCTAGCAGGGAACCAATAAGCACTTACTGTGGTCCCAGTGGGTTGTCTTAACTCGGACAGTTCTGAATGGGCTCTGTCACCCTGCCCAGATTGTTTGATGAAGGAAAGATATGCCTCATGTTCTCCTATTGTTTTCCTGGCACAACCTGAACTAAAAGTCTCAGGAAAGTAAATTGGAAGGAGCAAGGAACACTTTATAAACATATCCTTAAGCTGTTTGACTTTTGTTTGATAGTTTTGATGTAAATTTTATTTTGTTTGCAATATTTGAGTGTGACCATGTTGGTACACTTCAGGGGAAAGAACATTTACTAAGCTGAGACTTGTATGAAAGTCTTGAAAAGTGTTGCACACCCTGGAACTGTGGTAATTATTTGGACGGGCTGTGGGTCTTGAAAGAAGTGGAGTCTGAGAGGGAACATGAATGAGGCGGAACGATCTTATTTGGCAGAGGAGTATATAAGCATGTGGGAGAGTTTGCCAAAATCTTTTACTCCAACAGAAACTAAACCTAAGACTTCACTGACTTTTTGCTTACACATGAGAGGGAGAATAAGTTTCTTCCACTTCCACACAAGATATGTAATGCCTCTGAGTTTCCCAACAGCTTTGGCTTAAAAGAACATTTTTCTTGTTTATGGCTGGCTCTGTTCAGTGAACAACCACTTAAATAAATTACCATGTTTTGTGATTGGGGTCAATAGTTTGGCATGGGAGTCATGAAGTCTTCAGGTTCTTGACTTACCAAAGAGAAAATCTTTCAGATAGTTTTTCTTTGGCTGTAGGAGGATTATATTTTCTGAAACTTGTTTGGAGAAGCAGATGCAATAGGCATTGCTTAAAAGTGTGGGCTTTGGTATTTTCCAGAACTGTGCTCAAATCCCTGTCTCAGCACATATGAGCTCTGTGATCTCAATCGAGTTCTATGACCTCAATGAGCCTATTTCTTCTTCAAAAGTGGAGATAATAGTAGCGTCTGCCACCTGAAGTTGTGAGGATGTGTTATCGCACATGCAAAATGCTCAGCACAGAGCCTGGGACCTACTGAGAGTTGCATATGTGTTACTAAAAAAGGACAGAATCAGTTACACAGCCCATTCTGTTATGGATTAACTACTTGCAGGAAAAATCAAAAACCCAACTTTGGATAATTACGTGAAGAAATAGCCACAGTCATACGGATCCGCAGGTAAAGTATACAAAATATCCTCAGAAGGAAAGAAAATGGCAAGGACAGTTTAGAAACTGGAATTTTGAACAAAGAGTTCCCTCATCAAGTGGCTTTACCTTTGAAAGCAGATAGCTATCAGACTGTAAGTATGACATTGTTTGTCCTTCAGCTAATGACACGACTTCCCTAAGTCCAGGCATGAACTTTAGCTCTGGCATGAAGTTGGTGGAAACAGCTCTAATCTTTGACAGTGCCTACTCAGCATATTCAAAAGGAAGCCCTGAATATTTAAAACATTTGCCCTAGTAACACAATTAATCGAGAACTAATAATACATCCTCCTGCATCCTCTGATAAGAGGTGGTAATGGAAGCCCAGGGACCTGCAAATTTGCAGCCTGCTCTAAAACCTACAAGAAAGGAAACAGCCTAACTAGCAATGACAACATATCTTCAAAGCCTAGAATCCCCTTGGCTTATTTTCAAAAGGCAACCTTTTAAGTCTGCTATGTTTATTAAGTTCTGCTAAACTCAAAACATTGAATCTGTAATTATTTATAACCCACTCTGATGGCTTGTGGAAAACAAAGCGCATTTCTTGTCTTTTTACTTTAGTATGGGGAAACATCGTCATTTGATCACTCTCAAAATAATTTGTAAAACAGTTACTATGTGCCAGGTGCTCTTAGGTCCTTGGGATATAGCATCTTTTTTTGTTGTTGTTGTTCCAGGAATCGAACTCAGGACCTTGTACATGCCAGGCAGGTGCTTGTGCCTCTGAGCTATATCCTGGCCCAATAACAACATCTTAAAACACAGTCCATGCCACAGTTAAGTAGGTGGACCTTAAACGGGTGCCACGGTGCATTCTAGGTGTTGGAGATTGGATATTAGCCTAGGGAGAGGGGAAGTGCCATGGAAGGATTCCAGTTCTGCCTATAGCTTTTGGTTGGTTGTTATGGCTGCTGTACTGTTTTGTTGTTCTTTGCCTCAGTTTCATCCCTTCGGAAGAAAGAGTTTGAGTCTGGCATTACCAGGCAGGTGTAGGACCCTCGCTAATTGTCTAGGGGACCCCGCGGGGTAAAACTTCATCAGTTTTGCCCCATTCATAGGCAATATGTCTTCCTTAGAACCTGGATCACCGGTTTCTGGTCCAGGAACATAAAACTACCTTCCATCTGTGACAAACAAATTGCCCTTGATGAATTAGAGCTCATCATCGACAGTGAGCTTTACTTCTGTGCCAACAGGGTCGCACTAGTAGGGAAGGACTAGGAAAGCACAGTGGCAAATTTCTCAGGAAATCCACTTTAGTAACTCAGCAGTGACTACTGGCACAGATACTGCAAAGGTGCTATCTTTCAGAACAAAGCATCACTTTTTACGCATCAACTATACTAGTGGAGAATCTAGCCTTGTCAATATTTCAGTAAGTACAGTATTCATACAAAGTCTATTCTTTTTTTTTTTTTTTTCGGTACTAGGGATCGAACTCAGGACCCAGCGCTTGCTAGGCAAGCGCTTATTCCACTGAGCTATATCCCCAGCCCTCATACAAAGTCAAAAGTATGTATGATCTTGTTATATTGCATATGATGCATAAGTTACATAAAACATGGACACTGCCTTCTAGGAGATTACCATCTAGTGAGATGAGGCATATGAAGTGTCGGTAACATCAACAACTCAAGGGAGTTCATGTTTCAGTGACTAACAGGCTATTAGAATTGACACTCTAGAGAAGCACTTGCAGTCCGAAAGGCAGAAAGGTTAAGAAAGGTAACTATCTGAGCTGTAGGAAGTAGTTGTGCTTCCCAGAGCAAAAGTCACAAGGAGCAAGGCAACGGAATGGGTTGAGAAGCAGGGTTTGAGTGATTCAGACCATCGTCCAGACCCAGTGCAGTGGGGGGAGCGAGTAGGTTGTGGGGGATATAGACGGTAAGAGTGAGGGGAAAATCTGAGCCCAGACACAGTGAGTTTGAAATTTCTTTGATAGGAAACGAGGAATTTTTGAGACCCTTGAGGAGAGAAAGAAGAAGACGGAAACCTTAGTTTCGAAAGATGACTTCATGAACATAGAATTGAAATGGTCTAGCGGAAGGTAGTGAGACAGTAATAGTTATTGAACTGTACACTGTGTTTTGCTCATGCCATACCTAAATGCAGCGAATAACTGTCTCATTTAATTCTCCCAGTAGTAGGTGCTATCAATGTTCCCACTTGGAAGACTGTAAAAACTGAATGCCAGGGAGGTTCAAGTGAAATCCAAACAATCACCAAAACCAGGAATCAAACTCAGGGCTCTCTATTTTCATTGCTGATGTTGTTACAATTACCAGAGCCCCCCAAAAAAGGATCATGAGAGATGAGGATTTTAAATGTAGCCATAAATAAATGATAAATATTAGATATAAGTTCATAATTTTTAAGAATGGCAAAATAAATATTTGTATGGTTGATAGAATTTTAATGTTTCTAATGCCAATTTATTGTACCATGCTTTTCTCACATTTATTATAATAATCCACTAACTTGATTTGGTGTGATCCCTTGTACTTAGGTTTTTCATTCTAGAGCAAGCATACAACTTAGGCATGAGTTCACTTCCAGGAGATCATTCATTAGTTGGATTCCTTCCTAAGTCGGACATAGGCAACACATTGCTTCCTAGCAGTCCCCTCTACACCACCAGTGCCTTTCTTCTTGCTTCCAGACTCCTGAGCTCTGATTGAGCACAGCACAGCTGTGACAATGTCTGGCAGATACGTGAGCTACTTCCACAATTTGTTCGGGTCTCCAGTGTTCCCAGTGGGAAGTCTGTTGGTATCTGTCAAGGTTTGCAACTGGAATGTTCCTAAGTCAGGGACTTAGTGTACTTTGTGTCACCTACTCGGTGATTTGTGTTAACAGTGAGTTCTTACTCATAAAGTCTGGTCATCTTCTGACAGACGTTCCACTGGATTTATTGAACTATGAGGTGGAATGATAAACAGTATTCTTCTGTTTTGAGAATGATTCCTTGAAAAATGTATTAGCAGGGAATAAACAAAATTAAATTCTAACATAGAACAAAGTTACTATGCATAATAAAGAGATTTAAATTTAGAGCTCTTAGATATTAAATATGAGCCTGAACATTTCATATTTTATTTTTTTAACATTTAATCAATTAATTGTCTTTTTTCTCTTTTCTTTTTTTTATTTTAAAGAGAAAAGAGAACAAAATAACAACAACCAAGACAAAAACAAAACAATACAGCCAGGCGTGGTGATACACACCTGTAATCCTAGCACTTGGGAGGCTGAGGCAGAAGGATCATTGCAAGTTGGAGACTGGCCTGGGCTACAAAGTGAGCTCAAGGCCAGCCTGAACTGCATAGCAAGACCCTGTCTCAAAAAAGACAAACAAACCCAAAAACCCCCCACACAAACAATAACAATGATACAGAATTTCAAAACAAGGTGACAGGAAGTTAACAATGGTTGTTACATTACATATTGTTATCATAACTGAACAAACAATTAAAAAGAATAAAAAATAACAAAAAATTACAAATGATAGTTTCACTAATCAAGATAGCAGGGATTCAACAATGGTTGTCATATTGCGTATTGTTGTCTTCAAATTAGTTGTTCAGATTACCACATATAATCATGCAAAACTGGCCAGAAGAAGAAAAACTCAAACATTTTTAACAGCTCCTTTCATTTAACCAATACACTGCACATGGGTTGTTCTCCAAAACAGACCATATATTAGCACATAGAACATGCTTAAGTAAATGCAAAACAATTGAAAGTATCCCATGCATAGTATCTGACCATAGTGCAATGAAATTGGAAATAACTGACAAAAGAAATCATATTTTAATTATAAAGCTTTTATTTTTTAATGTACTAGTATATGATTATAGTACATATTGTTTATGTTTCTTATGTGGAGTTGGTTCATCCCACATCTTAACTGCTGTTTTCACCCTCTTCCCCCTCCTCCCCCTCGACCTCTCCACCTCTTGACCCCTTCCCCCTCTGAGAACCATCTCTCCTTCTTCCTATTGCCTCTCTTTTATTTTCCTGTTTTCTTATACTGTGGCTTTCTCATGTAAGAAAAGCCGTGCGATATTTAATCTTGTGTCTCTGACTTATTTCACTTCACATTATGGTCTCGAAGTGCATGCATTTTCCTACAAACGACTTAAGTTTATCTTTTTATGGCAGTGTACTACTCCACTGTGTATAAATCCTACACTTTATTTATTCTTTGTTTGACAGACATTGAGGCTGCTTCCAAGATTTAGCTATTACGAATTGTGCTGCTTGCTATCAACATGAGTACATGTGTATCAATGTAATATGATGTCTCTAACTTTTCTGGAAGATACCTAGGAGGGAATAGCTGGGTCCAAATGGAGTTTTTAGTTTTAGTTTTTTGAAGAATCTCCATATTGATTTCCATACTAGTTGTACTTGTTTATATTCCCCACAACAGTGTATAAAGGTTCTATATATATATATATATATATATATATATATATTTTTTTTTTTTTGGCGGTACTGGGGATCGAACTCAGGACCCTGCGCTTGCTAGGCAGGTGCTTATTCTACTGAGCTATATCCCCAGCCCCTGTATAAAGGTTCTTTATCCCTAGAGCCTCAACAGTGTTTGTTATTATTTGATATCTTCATGATAGCTATTCTCTCTGGAGCGAGAAGGAACCTCAGTATTGTTTTAATTTGCATTTCTCTAATGGTGAGGGATACTAAACATTTCTTCACATATTTATTGGCCATTTGTGCTTCTTCTGTGAAGTACTTTTTCATTTCCCTTGCCCATTTCTTTTTATTTTATTTTATTTATTTATTTATTTTATTTTTTTAAAAAAATAAAAGTACAAAGACATATTAACAAACAGACACCAATTAGCATAAAAAATAGTACAATCACAACTGATCTATAGACAAGGTGACACGGTCTCAACAGTGGTTATTGCTTTATCCATTGATGTCTTTGAAGTGTAAATATATGAACCCATATACAGACATGCAAAATTGGTCAGACCATTAATCCTCTCCCTTGCCCATTTCTTGACTAGGTCTTTTATTTTGGGAGGTCTACATTTTTGAACATCTTTATGTATTCTAGATAGTAGTCTTCTGTCTAAGGAATAGCTGGCCAGATTTTATCCAAACTTTGTTTTCTTTTTACTTGGTTGTTTCTTTTGCTGTGGAGAAGCATTTTAGTTTGATATGATCTCATATGTTGATTCTTAGTACTATTCCCTGTGCAACTAGGGTTCTGTTCAGAAATTTCTAGCCTAAACCTACAACTTTAAAAGTTTTACTTACTTTATCTTCTAGTAGGTTAAGTGTTTCTGCTTTAACATTTAGTTCTTTGGTCCATTTTGACGTTAGTGCATGGTGAGAGATGTGGGTCTAAATTTACTTTTCTGTATGTGGACAGACATTAAAGAGGCTCTCTTTCCTCCAGTGTATATTTTTGGCCCTTTTGTGACAGACCAAATAGTTAAACGCACTTGGGGTTGTTTCTGCATTTTAAAGAGTATCACACTGAATGCAAATATAATTTAGTGCCTGCTTTTAGGAATGTGAATAATCCAAGACCCTAGTTAAATTGGTCAAATTTGTCTGAAGTAGATGGAAACCCCAAGATTAATTTGTAAAGAAACTCAGTAAACAAATGTCCCTATGGGACACCTGGTCTTGTTGTGCAGACTAACTTCTTAAACGGCTATTCAGCATTTTGTGAAGAAAGAGTTTTAAATATGAGCCCTTTCAGAAGTGCTTTAAATATGTTTAAATATTTTATGAAGCATGAAATCACACATATCTGCCTCAGGCAGGCACCCCACTGATACTAAATAAAAAAAATACTCATATGGCTTTTATAACAGCCATTAAAGTAAAGTTTTACTTCTCTAACTGAATTTTACTTCAAATCTAGCCGCAGGTTAAATACTAATTAAATAAGGTGACTAAAGAGCCTTCAGGGCAGAGGTTTTGTATGTTTCAAGGGACAATAAGCCAGGTCAGAGAAGTGATGTTGCTCAACAAATACACAAAACATTCTCATTCCTGCACTGTGCTCTTCCGCCTCTCTGTGCCCATCTACTATTATCTGAACACACTTCAGTCTTTGCCGTTGTTCAGAAAGCAGCCTTCCACCATTTCCTGAAGTCCCATCTGCTTTTGTCTTTCTGCATCAGACAGGTTTTTTGGTACATCAAGATGGGCAGGGCCGGGAATACAGCTCAGTGGTACAAGTGCCTGCCTGGCAAGGGAAAGGTCCTTTGCAGCTGTTTGTCCACTACCTCCGCATTAGCCACTCAGTACCCAGCTTGGTTATCAGATTGACTGTGTGTTATCACAGTGCTAGTGTTGGGGTAAGGTCTATTTTCCTTAATGATGACCCCAAAATATAATAGTAGGGATGCTAGCAATTTGAAAATGCTACAGAGGCCATAAAGTACTTCCTTTAAGTAAAAAGGTGAAAGTTCAATATTTTGAGAGAGACAAAGTAAAAGCACCCACATTCACATAACTTTTATTGTAGTGTATTGTCATAATTATTCTATTTTATTATTGTTGTCACTAATCTTTTATTATTATGCAATTTATCATAAATATGTATACATAGGAAAAAACATAGCATATCTAGAATACTGTACTATCCATCGCTTTAGGTCTCCATTAGAAGATTGGAAGGTATCCCACAATGATAAGGAACAACTGCCCCAGTTTATGACAGCTACCAGATACATTGGACACATTCAGTCATACTGAGTTTCTGTCATTCTCAGTGACATATGGCTGACATCCGACTGATTTCTACTGCACACTGCACTCATTCTTTGGTTGAGATAGCACAAAATTTATAGAGATTCTTCTGTGCACTTTCATTATACAGTATCTCATTTCAGCCCCTACAAGTCTGTGCAGTTCTAAAGAACATATTCCTCCCTTATGCACTCTGACTGTACCCAGGATTTATTCAGAATCTCCAAGATTTATAGCTGGAGAAAAATCTCCAAGTGAGGCCAAGTAGTTCTCAGTCTTATCCCAAACCCTGTTTTCTACAGTGAGTTCCCTTATCTTACTTATGAGTATTTTCTTTGTGGCCCTCTGTATCTTTCTAGGTAAACTTAAAGTTTCTAGATGGTGTTTTATTAAAAAGGTAAAGAAGATGGGGTTGCTTTGAGGCAGAAGTTCTCAAATAGAGTTCTCCCTTCAGGAGACATGTAGCAATATCTAGGAATATTCATGGATATTACAACTGAAGGACTGGGTTGTACTGGCACCTAATGAGAAGAGGCAGGGGATGCTGCTAAAATTCCTAGAATGTATAGAACAGCAAAGCCTCCCATAACAACACACACACACACACACACACACACACACACACACACACCCTAAAGCACTATCTGGCTCAAAATATCAATAATATCACTGCTAAGAAGCTCTACTTTGAGGAATTTTATAATTCGTCTTAAAAAAACAAGATGGGGCCTCCTTGTGCATGAATGACTTATTCAGGATTCTACAAGTAAGTGATGCAAAGAGAATTTAGACCACTTTGTGGTCCTCAGTCATATGTCTTTATTTCCTTATGGAACTTCTGCTGGCCCTGTCACCTGCCTATATAGGGAGAACGTGGAAATGAAAGTGATTATCTCACTTTTCTTGAGTCCTGGGTAGCATGGGGGATGCCACACACACGGAGTGAGCATGGCCTCTGGGATGGAGGTCGGGCACTTGCCCTTCACTCGTCCAGAAGCAGGTGCCGTGCTCACATGGGCAGAGACTTTGCTAAGGCCTCAGTGGGGACTGGATCTAACCATCCAGACTGAGATTGGAAGACAGTAACTGAGAAGCTGGAAATCATGTACACATATGTGTGTGTCTGTTTTTGTGTTATAAGTATGGGATGGAGGACAGTAAGATTTTATCCTATGCAAACATCTAATTGCTTATTAATTTTGGAAATAATTCTTTTCTCAACCTGAAAACATGCTGAACAGGAATTCATCTAAATCTGAGAAAATTCAAATCATCTTCCGATGGTCAAGAAAGTTACATTCATTATCTCCTTGGAGTTTCCTTCAGGCCTGAGAGGCAGGCTGAAATTTGCAGCCCCAGGCACAGAGCTGCCAACCTGTCTTAGTTACTTTTCTCATTGCTGAGACAATACCTGACATGCAAAGTTAAAGAAGGCAAGGTTTATTTAGCTCATAGTTTGTAGAGGATTCAGTCCATCCCTGGCTGGCTCCAAAACAGGGTGGCATGGCAGATGAATATCACAGAAGAGAAATAGTTCATGGTGGGCAGAAGGTAGCAAAGCATGCAAGAGACAACCACGGCCCTTTCTATCCCTTATATTTTATCCAGGCTACTTAGGGCAGGTAGCACTCCCACCCTTAATCCCAGTGCCCTTGATGCTAGCATTACACCATGCATCAATCCCACCATTACACACTCTAGATCCAGGCACATCTGAAAAAGTCCCACCTATGACTGCATGAGACTTTGGGAGGTGTGCATCATCACTGTGAGAGACTTTCAGAAAGTGGATAGAAAACAGTAAGGCTACATCTGGCAAAGGCAGGCCCCAGGTAGACTTGGCTGGCTCCCTGTGGATCCTGATTCGTGTCACCTGGTGGAGAAATCTCACTGTGACTCATCTTTTCTAATAGACCATTCATCACTTTGCACTCCACATCAGCGCAAGAGCTGGCTTCCTTCAGATTTGGATAAATGAGTCTTTAGGTAATAGAGGATACTTAAAACATCAGGCAAATGTTAGCTCCAGTGTCTTGGATGTTCCCGCATGGTTTCATTCCTTCTTAGTTTAAGGCTATCTCTATTCATATCCAAAAGAGAGGACACATACAATCCAGACTGTTCTCTTCTGTGAAGCATCTGCTACCCCTATCGCTTCATTGTTTGTGGGCTGAAGTTCACCAGGAAAAGCTTTCTTGGGTTGAGCAAGAGAACACAAAAGGCCCGCCCTGCCTTCCAAGCTGGGGTGCCCTGCATATACAGTGTTTTAACTGTTCTGGAAAGAATGAAGCATTGATAAGCCATTCCATTTTCAAGAAAAAAATTTCCTGTGACATTTTAATCCCCTTTTGTGCTGCAGCATTTTTAGAGTTTTCTCCTGCCAGTCATCTCAAATGTTTTGTGTCTTTCCCTTTTAGCTGAATTGCATATTATGAGCATGACCCACAATAAAAAATAATACCACTGTTATTGAATGAAGTTCTCGTTCTCTGGGGTACTCTGGGCTATGGATCAGCCTATCAGTGCTGATCTCTAAAAGTCCAAAATGTGATCTGATTGAAGCTTATGTTGAGAAACCCAAATTGAGCTATGAGAGGAAAAGGACCGCCTGGGAGCTCCAGTTTGGTTTATGTTTCGGGAAAATAGTTTTTTATAAAAGATGTGAGTGGGTGCCACAGCTTTTATTTTGACAGCTGGAGTATTTCTGAGATCTCTTGTCTGCTGATGAGGTTTTCCTAGATACTCTATTCTAAGTCTATATTACTTTACCTTACCTCTGTGGACATTTTGGGGCAAGGTAATTCTTTTGAGAGGGCTGCTGTGTGCATGATGGGATGATACAGGGATCTGTGGGCTCTATCCTCTGGATGCCGGAAATATCAAGCCACCCAGGTTGCCAAGACCAAAAATGTCTTCTGGCATTGCTCTATTTTCTTAGGGGAGCAGAATCATTCTGGGTTGAGTTTATCTGTGATCTAGATAAAACAAAGCAACTGAGTTCATGCCTTCATTCAATCCTTTAACAAAAATCTGACAATTACTGCCCTATAGAAATTTTGAGAGAAGGTAGATATTGATGTAAATAATTGCATTAGGGCCTTTGCCTGATAAAGATAGGAAAGACTTAGCTTGGGAGTTCAAAGGAATAAATGTCAACTCCATTTCAAAATTTTCATATATGCTAGAAATGAATTCTTGATGTATTCAAGCAGTACTCATACTCTCAAGGGGGAAAATATACACACAATATACCAGTTTGTCACTGCCCCTTGTCTCTTTCATTGCAGGTAAAAGATGCCATTATAACGGGTGGTTTTCAACCTATGCTAACTTACATCTCAAGTTATCAGCATGTTTTCACCATGCAGGATGCTGTGTAATTTAATCACTAAGAGTATTGGGTGGTTATCAGAAAGATCCAGAGTAAAACCTGGAGTCCACCAGGATTAGCCATTTGACCAGGGACAAGTTATCTAAGTCAACTGAGCCTTGGGTTCTCTGCTGAAATTGGAATAATAATAACCACCTCAAGGGACTGCTATGAGAATATTCCTATCTGGTATATGTGAGATGTTAAAAAATTGCCTGATCTAAGTATTGAGGGAAAGAAGTGGAGGCATTATTGTTAGGAACACATTTCTCATCATACACCCCCTACTGGAGTGCTCATGAACCTCTGGTTAACAACTATGACTTATATCCATAGATGCCCCCCCTCGAAGGCCTTATGTCCTAGGTGTGACTTTAGGGAGATGATTGGATCATGGGGGTGTGAGTTTACAGCTAACTGTTATGTTAGGAGGTGAAGCGTGGTCAGAGGTGGTGGGTCACTGGAAAGGTGTATTTCCCTCCTGCCTTCCTTGATGACTACCTGCTTCCTGCTGCCTTCCCATGAGCTATTTCTCCTTTGGCATGCCATCCTCCCATGGAGCCAGTGGACTATGGATTGAAACCTCTAAACTATGAGCCATAATAAACCTGTCCTCCTGTGAGCTGTGCCTGCTTCATTATGCTTCAGCGATGAGAAAGTAACTAAAACCAACTTTCACTTGAAAGATTAAAAAGAAACAAAACCAAGCAGCATAACTCTCCCACTGAGTGAATGTGCTCCTTAAAACCAGAAATCCAAGCCTGATGGTTTTTCCTTCTATTGCTGAAAAGACATTGGAAGTTTTTCACCTGAGCAAAGCCGGTACCAATGGGGAGGGGGCATTTATCATTGATGGAGGAGCTGATTCATTTAAGATGCACTGCAAGAGAAGGTAGAATTGGAGAAGAGATTGAGAAGTTTCAGGACCTAGGAAAGGTCCACCTGAGTATGCAGAAATCAAACTTCCATTTACTCTCACTTCAAACGTAATTTGGAATATCAGTAATGATTTTAAAATTCAAGCAAAGATGGTGTGTCAGCCAGATTTATATCAAACTGTAAAGATAAAAGAGTTATTTTGGGTCATGGTCTTAGACGCTGCAATGCATGATCAAGTAGACCCCCTCTTTTTAGGCCTTTGGTGGGGTAATAGCATATCATGATAGGAGCATGTAGCAGGTCAAATTCTCTTATCAAATTCTCTTGTCTCTTCAGATTATCATGGCTGGGAGGTAAAAAAGAGAAAATGTCAGATGTCCAACATGCCCCTCCAAAGCATGCCCACAAAAGCCTGCAGACTTCCTCTGAGATCCTACCTCTTAAAGTTTCCACCATTTCCCAAGAGCAGCAAGCTAGGAACCAAATCTTTAACCTATGGGCCTTGGGAACCCTCCAGATACAAACTATAGCAGATGGTACCACCTTTGGGGATTTCTTGGGCCTGCCCCAACCATAAACAGAAAGGTCATTTGCCCTTGATCTTTCAGATGTAGTAGGAATGCACGGGACCCACTTTCAGTATTGGTTTTGCAGTACAACTATGTAGATGTGATAGAGGATTGTCATGTCGAAACAAAGGGAAACATCCTCCACCAGGGTGGAGATTGCATGAGATCATAACAGGAACTGACATCAAAGCAAAGACCAAAGCAAATGTAAAGTTTAAGCACGGAAACAATGAGGGCAGTCTTCATTTTAAAGAAGTACTTTCCTTTTCCCTCAATATTCTTGTTTGGATATCTTCCTAATTAGTATATTTCTCTACTAATTTATAATTTCAGCCAAAATCACGGAAAGAGAACATCGTCGTCCACCCCTATGGAAATGAAGCTGCAATAAATTGTACCAATTCCTTTCTCAAAGGAGAATGATTATCTTATCCATTTCCTTGTTTATTCATTCAGCATCTATTCTACACCTGTTATAAACTGAGGAAGACAAGACCTGGACCCTGCCCCCAAAAGCTTTCATCCTACTGGTGGAGGGAGGGACGGAGGGAGGTATAGACAGAAGTGACAGTGATACATGATGAAAGAATAGTGCCATCTCATCTGTGAGTGGAGGGTGCGGTAGGAGGCCAAGTCCACGCTAAGTGCTTAGAGGGGGCTAATAAGGAATAATCCAGCTGGTATTTGAAGGCAATACCAAAGAAAAGACAACAGAAAGAAAAATTTCCCCAACACTACATATGGGCATTTGTTATAGGTCATGTTTAGATGTCCTCAAGAAGCTCTTGCTCAAAGGTGAGGCTATTAGAGGGTGATTGAATTGCAAAACAGGACTGTTAGATGAGGTCTGGTCTGAAGAATAAGGTCACTGGGGGCGTGGCCTGGAAAAATCATATCTCTTGTCCTACAGGACAGTAGTTGCAGGGCAACTCCTACCTTTGCTCTGCTTACCAGATGACACAAGGTGAACAGCTTTTCTCTGCCCAGGACCTTCCACACTGTCACTCTGCTTTGGAGCCTACGGACTAATAGCTCTACAAACTGTGAGCCAAAATAAACCTTTTCTTCAAAAACAGTGAGTAATGGGTATTGTGTTCCAGGAAACGGAAACTGATTAGGCCAACACCTAACACACAGAAAGATGAATATGCAGAAATCTTAAGAGAAAGATGTCAGGTATGGTAGTTATGGAAAAGTGAGAAAGCATAGTTCTGCAAAAACCAAATGAAGAGAGAGCTTAGTTTTCTTTAAGGAAGCAGAGGCTTGGACAGTATACTATGGCTTCATAATGTCTTTGCATGTGTAATTCCATTAAATAGATCAGTGGAGCCTTTACCTTAATCAGACTGACCCTAAAACCATGTGTGGCTATCTTTGGTCCTTGTATAGAGAACCCACACAAAATGATTTTACTAAAGATTGCAGGAATGATTCTCAGATTCTCAGAAATATTCCACTGTTCTGTTTAGAAACAGGCTGAAATATTTTATTAACTGTCCTGTTGCCTTCCAACATCCCTTGTTTCTTTTCTTTTTTTTTAACTTTCCTAATCTGTACAGTGACAGATTATATGATGTCTTGTGACAATGTGTTCCTGTAGTATTGATCATAGACACTAAACAATTTCTAGGTTTAACTAAAATCCAGTTGAAACTTGTTTCTTTTGTTCTTCTTCATTTGAATACACCAAATAACTGCTCTCTAGCGCATCTATTTTTCAGGAAAACTATTATGGAAGCGTTCATTCTAGTGACACGACATGGGCAAGCTCTTACTTGCTTGAACTGTGTCACATACTGGATGACTCCTTGGTGACCAGACCCATTAGTGCTAGAGGCCAAGAAAGCCAGAGTAGATTTTGTAGTTGGAAGGAAACTTGCAGATGAGGAACTCTTACCCACTAATTTAACCCAAGAAGCTGATAAAAAGGGAGCTATTCATTTAAAATGAATCAGAGCCTTATCACATTTATATAAAACAAAATGACTAAATGAAGCAGCTGGAAGATTATGGTTGGTTTTAATTATCTTTTAATAGCCAAAGGGCTCTTGCCAACATGTGCTGATAGCCTCAGTGGTTATGTGCCATATAATTTCCATTTATGAGTCTCAGCTGTTGCAAATTGAGAAATATATTTACAGCAATGATCTTTTCTTGTTAGATGCAAATTCCCAGAGATGTTCAAACTGAAATTTGGCCTTGCTTCTTTCTTTCTGTTGCCTTCTTGTGTGGAATTGAAAAAGCTGGTAAAATCTGCCCATAGTAACTCCTCCCACTTCATAATTTATGACTCTCATTATGAATATAATAATTCCAATTCTGTAAATGTAAGAGTAAATTATTTTTGGGCCTCAACAGGTATATTTCTGTAAATTGAACGCAAATCATTTTAATCGTATCCAATGTACTTTTCAAAGCAACCTGTTGCCTACTCCTCCTTTCCTTAGATTTATACATCTAAAATGGTTTTGGGGCTAAAGACTTCAAAGCAACTGTTATGGTATCATCACAATCCCTCTATGTTCCTCTATTAGATAGATAGGTAGGTACATAGATAGATAGATAGGCAGACATATATAGAGACAGATAGATATATCATTATCTATAGTACTTGACATTTAATATTTGGTGGAAGGAGTCAGCAGAAGGCTTCTGAAGTTACTGACCTCCACCTACTTTTCTTCTTGCCTTGACATCACTGGCATGTCATTCCCTGCTTCTGCTATCTGTAGTGAGATCTTAGCTAGTAACTATAATGGTCCCAGTTCCGTGTTCTCCAAGACTCTGTTCCTGTCGTGACTTCTATTTTTTTTTTTTTTTTTTTTTTTTTTGCGGTACTGGGGATCGAACTCAGGACCCTGCTCTTGCTAGGCAAGCACTTATTCCACTGAGGCTATATCCCCAGCCCCCCGTCGTGACTTCTGTTCCCAACTTGAAGTAGATGGTTTTCAAAGCTACGTCTGTAGTGAGATCCTATCTACTCTTGCAGTTCAATATTTTTAATTTTTTTTTACTCAAACGTCTCCAGTTACATAATTGTCACTTCTGATCAACAAGTCTAACAATGGAACATATTAATTTTCTGTCTGAAACCTTTTCTAGTTTAGCTAGAATTCCATTTTTCTCATATTCGTAAGAAATTTAGAATTGTTTGGTTTTTTATTTTAAAGAGAATAGTTTAAAAAAAAGAGCAGTAGCAACATACCAACATCACAGACATAAACAAAACAAAGTGGGGACATTAAAAGTGATACAGGGTTTCAAAACAAAATGATAGGAATTAACAGTGGTTGTTATATTGCACATTGTTATCTTCAACTACATTGCTCAGCTTAACAGATGTAAGAATGGAAGACTGTTCAAACCATTAAAGAGAATAAAAAATAATTATTAAATAAAACATTAGAGATAATACAGAGTTTCACTAGACAAGATGGTAGGAATTCACCAATGGTTGTTCCATTGCATATTGCTGTCTTCAAATTAGAAGTATTTTTTAAATCCTTCCTAGCTTTTATGTCTGTGGTCAGTCTTTAAAGGCTACCATTTTTTTCTTCCAAATGTCTTTGGGATCTTCATAAGGATTGGATTATCCTTTACCTCCACTGCAAACACTGTGGTTCAAATCAGAAACTTCTCTATTCACTTTCAATTTACAAAATTTAATATATAAGCAAATTATAGTTTATTAAAATCCCCATGAATCCTACCTCCTACCTGTAGCAGAAGTTAGCAGTAGGGAGTCTATTTTTGCCATCACATCTGTTGAGGTGCTTGTCTCCTCTAAAGAAGGGTATTTTTCACTAGAACAGAGTCTGGTCTAATAAACGGAAGAGAAGAACTATTCAAACTTTAAAAGCAGTTCGGAGTTCTAGTGAGAAAAATATCTATGATTGCTATGGAAACAAAAGTAGACTTTTCTAAACATTTAAAAGAAAGAAAATGTGCTGTTTGTGGGCTTGTGGTGAATAGTTGTTAAACTGTCAAAGTGCTAATGGGTCTCAAAGAACCTGAGAAAATTACACACTACGTGTAGAGGACAGAGCCCTTGTGCCAGCAATAATGTGCAAGAATGAAGGATAGGAGGTGGACAAAATGGCAATGCTGTTGAAAGAAGGACTGGAGGGATGGCCTGGGAGCTGCCCCGGCCAGCAGGAGCCTTTCCCAGATGGCTGAGCAAGTGGAGTGCACTTAATCAAACGCACACTGTTGGCCCCATGAAGAAATATACATCCGAGCCCCATTACTCTGTAACTCTGCACATCACAGTGCTTATAGCTCAGGGATAAGCACAAGCACAAAGCACTTTCAGAACTTTGGGACTCCATACAACCAAATTTTAAAGCTAATGTTGAAAATGAATCCTCTTACTGGGCATGGTGGTGCATGCCTGGAATCCCAGCACTTGGGAGGCTGAGGCAGGCGGATCGTTGTGAGTTCAAGGCCAGTCCGGGCTACATAGTGAGTTGAAGATCAGCCTGAAGTATACAGTGAGACCCTCTCTCAAAAAACAAAAACAAACAAACAAACAAACAAAAAAGAGAAAGAAAGCGAATCCCTTTTTATTGTTCAGGGTGTCCGCAGTTGTAGTATTTTAGTAGGCTGAGTTAACTACTACAGATGAAGAAAATCAAACTTACATGTGTATATTTAAAGTATTTATTTATAGTTTTTGACATAAAAAACTGGCCTCAATACATGTACTCTTTCTTTGCTGATTATGAAGTCTTAAACCCCTATAGGACATCATTATAAATGTCAGTCTTGGTGTGCATAAACAGAAAGATAAGTAATTAGCGCTTTCTCTTCAACCCACCAAGAAGTTCCGGATGCCTTTTCCCTTTATAGTTGCGAGCAAGTGCTTGTGCGTTTACCATGAGCCAGCCCCTCCCTGACCTGGAAGGAGTGTGGCAGAAAGGAAGTAAAAAGATGGAGGACTCTGTACACAACCCTTGCTTGTTAGTGACGAGTGTGCGCCCTTGAGCTGCACTTTGGTTCAGTCTGATTCTTTGGTCTCTGGTGGTCTGGGTAGATGTAGCCTTTGTAACAACAATAAGAACAACAAAAAGGATCCATCTCTGTGAAATACATGCCCATCAAGACTCAATATAGCATTCGTACCTTCCCTCATTATTCCCTTTATATGTGTTTGGAGGGGATAAGCCAGAGGGTGGTTGATCGAAGTAGTGCTCAGAAGTCTGTAGGTTAAGTATCTAGCCTCAGTTTTGAGTTATTGGCTAAATCTTTATCTTTAAATTTTATAGTGACTGTCAAAGTCAGCATTCTTAATATGAAGCCTTACCTACCCCTTATCATAAGTACAGAGCAGAGTGATGATACTTAGTTTCTCCTAGGTATGAATAACACACACCCGCTCAACCTTGTGTCTCCCTGTTGGGGATTCACTGGTCTATTTTGCCTCAAATTCCACGTTATCTCAGGATGTTCTATTTTCTCTGAAGAAAATGGAACGGTCCGAAGGAAACCAGAATGCCTAGCTTTTCATGAGACAGAAACCATCCCACGAGGGCCATCATGCATTTACATTTTACAAACTGATTATCAGTGCATCTGGAAATGGTGCGGTTACCTCTGGACTTTTTAAAAGGGCTCACTTACATTTTGTTCCTTGTTCGGTGTGCGTCTTTCTACTCCAAAGAGCCCTTTATTTTCATCTTATTGAGGCTAGTTAAAATCCAAACACCATCTTTAGATGGGTACTGTTTGGAAAGCTCAATTCCAGGCTTCGTGATATGCGTACAAGTCACAGATACACATGACATAGATCAGTAGAATTGACCCTCTCAGAAGAAGGTCCCCACTGGATCAGGGGCCACAGGAAGCACACAAGGCTGCAGGGCTGAGCTGTTAGCAGAGCTGCCCAGAAAGGCAGCCTTACCCTCCTCACCCAGCAGCCTCACTCTCTATGATAAGGTCTCCTTTGCTCCCAGCCATGAAGCGATATCATGCCTAAGATCATGCACAAGATTATAAACAAGTGCTGTGGTATTACTCTTGGTATGGCTATAGTTTTCATTTAGCAGAGAATTTATAGTTGCTATGTTCTTTGGAATGATAGTGTTTGTTATGGATGAGACATTCACTACATATATCCTCCCAGCCATGTTTACACTGTCCACTGCTTAGTAAATTTGTAAAAATAATTCATGTAGTAGGATCCATTTCCTAATTGGCTGAAGTTGACCTCCAGGGTGAGAACAATGAACATAACAGCACTAAACCAAGACAAAAGTGAAAGAGAGCAACGCAGCCAAAGAAGAGTTTTAGGGAGCCCAGTGGGCCACAGTCATTGTCGCCAGGCCACAGAAGCCATCCATCAGACAGCAGTG
Source organism: Dinomys branickii (assembly GCA_004027595.1). Classification (NCBI taxonomy): domain Eukaryota; kingdom Metazoa; phylum Chordata; class Mammalia; order Rodentia; family Dinomyidae; genus Dinomys; species Dinomys branickii. The sequence goes on from PVLD010006294.1 coordinate 91,073, forward strand.
TGAGGGCACCAGGTAGAAGGGAGGCTCTCTTTCAGTTCTTAGAAATATCATATGAGACTGCGATGTAGTGGCATGGAAAACAAATTTTTGCAGTGACCTTTTATGTGTCCTTAAATAATTTTAAAATGTGAAAGGACTGGGCCAGATCATCTATTTCTAAAGTGTCGCAGGCACAGGATCCATTGCTTGGGGAAGCTGTCCCGGTGGGTGCTTTTGAACAATGGAAATGCATTTCTGTCTTCCACAGCCTTCATCCTCAGGCCCGCAGGCAGAAGCGTTACCACACAACTTCTGTGACTTACATGGAACCCGATTTTATTGAGAAAGTACTTTCAGTTGCAAATCTAAGTGATTTCATATGGGAAACATTGGAAAAACATCTGAACAAATGTTCATCTCCTATATGTCACCTTCCCTTGTGTGATTTCGAGTAACCGAAATGAAGTACGTGCCTGCTTGGTTAAGAGTGTTGATAAGAACAGTGTTAGTTTTCCCCCAGAAGCTTCACCATCATGTGGGAAGCCTGGTGCAGGCTGGGATGCATAAAAACAGGAGCTGCTCAGAGCTGGGGCTGGTTGTTTGGTACACTTGAAACTATGCGGAAGGAAGGGACCTTAACACAGCCCATGGATTGAGAACCTCCTGTCACTCCGTGTGGTTAAAAACAAGTGACAGAACACTGCCGTGTACTATTACAGAGCCCTGGTGGAATGTCCAGCACTCTTATCATTGCTGCTTGTGCGGCAGCCACTTTGAGGGCTTCAGGCTCTGTGGCCTCACCCTGGTCTCTGCTCCTTTCCCTTCTTCAAAAATAGCAGTCTCCAGGGGTGTGGCAGCCACACAGGGATCAAAGGCAGAAGTTCCAAATAAAGGGCAGCTTCTGATACATCAAAGCCACTCAAATTATTGAATAAATCATATATTTAACAGAATAAATTAAATTAGGCAGTTGCAATGTTTCCTTTTTTAAAACCAGACGGCCATTGCAACGCAGGAAATAGTAAATGAAATGATGTTATGAAGACCGTATTTTGTATGTGATTGTTTGTCTCCATAGCCCTTCGGGAAGAGCAAGCATCTTGTTCTGATTTTTAGACTTTCTCAGAAGCCCACAGAGGTAAGGTTTTGCTAATTTGCCTGTTTTGAAAAGGAAAGGAATTTATTTTTGAAGCTGTGTTGAGGATTAGATGTTTCTTGTGTAGGTAGAAGCACTGCTTGACTGGTAAACATAAACAAGGTGCTAACCCTGAAGCTTGCAGAAAGTAAATTTAAAGTTCTCATCTAGCACTAAAAATATATATATTATACCTCAAAATCAAGGGAAGGGATAATCCAACATGTAGACCTGCCTATACTTTATACAAATATCCCATTAGACGTGTGTGTTTTCTTTCAACAAGGAGAGAGACACTCAGGAAGTATAAACATATGCTTTCACTCCGAATCCACCAGACTCTTAGGTGGGGCTAGCGTAATGATGTCTTGTGCACTTCCTCTTTTAAGATACAAAAATAAATGACACTGAGACCGAAAGCTCAGTAAATTAGCGGCTGTTCAGCCCTTATGACTGGGCTGAAGGCAGGAATGCGCATGGTTTTCTGATGATGACCACAGCTGGGGTGGATGAATCACCCTAACCTGGCAGACCGTTTTAGTAAATCTTCCATTGTAATGAAGTAATTCATTTGGAGAGAAAAGCAAGGCAGTGAGCGCAAGAGCCAGATACTCCAGCAGCCTGAGATGGCTCAGAGCCACATAATGTGACTGCTTGATCACACTGGCAGTTCTGAGAATCAAATGCAGCCCGTCCACCGTCGGTGGGTCCTGCCTCCTGTACACCAGATGTTTGTACACACGCTCCCTCCCCTAATTCTCACACCAGCCCTGTGAGGCTGATGTGATACCTTACAGAGGAAAACCTGAGGCTCCCTGAGATTAGATAATTTAAGTATCTTACACTCCAGACTGCATCTTTGCTGTATTCCTTGATCTTATTCTGTTCTGTGACCTTCCTCCACAACGTCTTCCTTCTTTTCCTCACGTTTTTCTACCCTCTTCTTCTCTCTTCTTTTTCCCTTGTCCCTGTTTCTTTTTTTTCTTACGTTTATTGGAAATATATTGAGCTTCTACCCCATTCTAGGCCCTGTGCTAAGCGCTAGGATCGAGTGAATCCAACAAAGTTCTTGTCCTCCTATACCCTAGTCAACAGGGAGCGAAGGTGTGTACAAACAGAGACTCGTGTGTACCAACACGAGGAGGGTGTATATAGAACAGGAGCTTCCGAGGAAGGAGAGCTCACTTGTTAGCTAATACCTTAGAGTTTAAAAGATTTCATTCAATAGGACAGAACAACTTACTGAGACAACTGGTTGAGATTAAGCAGGAATAAGCACAAAGACTTTCTCTCATTTCTTATTACAGGGGTTTTAAAAAATTATTTTTAAAGAGAGATGATGGTTATGAGACAGTGTTTTTGAGAGAATAAAATTCTCCACAATTCCATTTCCCCTGAGAGAAGATAAGAGATACACACTTAATTCTCATTCACTCCTCTGCACTAATGCGCTTTCCCATGAGAGACAAGGAGGAGCTTTCTGAGTGACATATCCAAGCTGCGAGGTACTAATCAACACCCCAACATACCTAATTTTGCTTAACAATACAGAGCAATGTCTACTGCTCATTTGGGGTGTAGTTTTCCAAAATTTTTTTATTAATTTTGTCTAAGGAGTCAGAGTAAGCATGTAACACTATTGTAAAAGAGTAGATAATTTATAATGGCAGCAGAAAGAAAGACTTTCTAAGAAGAAAGTTTGAGGGAGTAAAGAGACCCCTGGCTTGGAATTAACATGTGAGTCTGAATACCTAGCTTGTGACACAAACAAGTTATGTAGCATTTCTTGAGCCTTAGTTGCCACATTTGTGAAAGGTGACACAAACCTTTGCATCGCAAGATTGTTGGAGCATTGGAAATAATACCAGGAAATGGCCAACCAAAGTGCCTGGCTTAGGAAAACTGAGAAATCATTTAAAGAAAAAGGAGGAATCAAGGAAGAATTCTTGGAATGCTTTTTGAGATTCACCCTTAGGAAATCATAGACATTGACTAACTGGTTATATAAAAACCTATTATAGCCAGAAAAATAAATGTCACAATGAACATAGAAAGTGAAGACTTTGTGTAGATGAGGTTGTATTTTCTCTTTGGTCAAGCAACTCATCATTTGACAGTGTGTTCTGTCGGGATTGAAATTCACTGAGTGTTGGAGACCAGTGGTGATGTATGTGTATGTGTTAATGTTTCTGGTCTTAAATTCTCCTGTCATTTGGGGAATGGTGTTATATCGTTATCAACTTCTTGTCATTGTAACTTATACAACAAGCAGGCGTTTGAATGTCATATAGAATGTCACATCCTCTTCGTGAGAGTTTCCAGGAAGTGTATTTGAGATGGCTCCCTTCAAAATAAAGAGCTTGTTTCTGTTCTTTTATCTGGAATACCTGGCAAAAAGACAAGGCCCTTTCATTTCTTTAATGGAAACCACTACCCAACTTATTAATGAAAAGCAGCTTATCTGAGATTTAGTTTAACTAAAACTAGATAATATGTTCAACTTGCCGCTCAATCTACAAGTAGGAAACACCATTCTCATTTAAGAATTAGAACTAGTAATTTTAAACCTTGTGTGATGCAGGTGTTACTGGTTAATCTGGGAAAGGGTTTCGGTGTGAACGAAATGAAGAAGTTGGAGAGAGGGGAGAAGATGAGAAGGAAAAAGAAAAATGTGGATCAATAAAAAGGAAAGAAATGAGAGGCAGCAAAATAAAAAGGAGAGGAAAGGTATAAACAAAAGAAACATGCAGAAAGGTAAGGTAGAGGCAGAGAGGAGAGAGTCTGCCCCTGTGGAGCAGAGCTTACTGTTCTTCCTGCCGGGAGCCCACTGTCCTTCTCATCTTATCAAAGTCCTGACCTGAATCAGCAGAAACTCTAGAAGCTACAGTGAATAGGTCTTTCGTACCTCTCATATGTCCAGGATCAGTAGACACTTCCACTTCACAGTAGTGCCTAAAAAATACCTTTCATCAAAAATCTACCAAATTCTACTCTTTCTTCTTCCTTTTTATCTTCTTCTTGGTGATAACCTTGGCTCATTGAAACTTCAAGTTCACAGGAGAATCCAAAATTAAAATTTTAGATGTTGACGTTTCAAAAATAACTGTTGAGGCCTAGTTGAGTCTTAACATGCACTAATTTAAGGACCCTTCCAGATAATTTAGCTGAATGAACCATCTTTGCATCAGCAGTCCCCAAACATGTGGGCACGTTGGAATCACCTGACCACCTCTTAAAACGTGAGAGGTCTGAGGTCATCAACTCCAGCTGTCTGAGGTGAGGTAGCAACATCTACTCTTTTATGAGTATTTAGGGTACTAGGGTGGTGTGAGATGTAAGCCAGTGTTGAGAATCCTGCCTTTTGGGCAATAACAACAGTATATAAATCATGGTTCCAGGGCTTCATAGTAGGAATAAGAATAGTAAATTTTATAATAGATACAAATTATTTATATACATTATGTAATATATAATTGAAAAATTAGTATGTGTGCATGTGTGGCCATAAAAGAAACTTTGGGTCTCCTGAAAAGTGTTATTAAAAAAACTAAATCCACACAATAAGGAGGATACATCACAAGGAGTTGGCATGGTGCTGGTGAAGGCATTATGCTGAGTTAGTGTTCATTTGTGTCTGTTACCCACCAGCTAAGCACAGTGCTCGTCACACTGTCCACTGGCTGCTGAGCAGAGCGCGGCCTCCGTGGTTAGAGTGCACCTGCGTTCTCATCCTCTACCTCCTGGCACCGTCTCCAGTCAAATTTACAATATATGTTGTTTTCTGGGTCTTTTTCCAGATGTTTTGGTTTTTGTTGGGGGGGGTTGTGTTTTGGTTTTGTTTTGTTTTGTTTTGTTGTTTTGTTTTGTTTTGTTTTGTTTTGAGACAAGATCTTGTTATGTAGTTCAGTCTGGCCTTGAACCCACTATGGTGCCCCTGCAGAGTGCTGGGCTTGCAGGGTGTGCCACCAAGCTAGGCTCTCTCTGGTCCTTTCAATTGGATTGGTCTGTAAGTCTTTATAACCACACATCATCATGATCTAGTAAAATTTCATCCATCTCCCCTTCCATGAAGCAACCTTAATTCTCTGGCCAATAGATACGATCTTTCTTGTCTGTTGTGCTATTTTATTCCCCTCTACCTCTCTCTCTCCCTTCCCCATTCCCTCCCTCCCCCTTCTCTGATCTGCATTTGTTTCATGGTCATGAATATTTTTATCTCTTTTTTCTGATAATCAGAGCAAACACTGAGATATTTCCAGCATGTCTGTGCTCTCTTGGGCCTGCCTAGCACAGCGTTCTGTACTGAACATGCTGAACAAATATTTATTAAATACAATTAATACAATCAAACAAGATGTTAACTGAAGTAAAAAACTCATTGAAATAGGAAATTAAACATTGGGCAGATGTATTTTTTGAAATAAATTGATAGTTTTAATAAAAACCTTTCTGTTTCTGGGCATACAGCGAGATGGTGAGATGGTCATGGTCCCTAATGCACACAAGCCACAGACTAGAGACCAATGTGTGCTTTTTGGGATACCCTGGTACACCCATAGTGAAGGAATGAACAGATATTGCTTCATCGTCCCCTAATTTAATGATGATGGTACTTCCGCTCTTTGTGAGACAAAACAGTCATTTGCTCATTTTAAATCACTTCCCTTTGCTTCACTTTAACTTTAAACTATAGCTCTAGAATTTATTATCTTCTGTCTCAGAAGACAAAGCTGTTATGTCTATAAATGTAGTGTAATTTCTATCCACATGCCCAAAAAGGAATTATAATTTTTAAGAAATGGCCAAGTTTTCGCTCCTTCTTACAGTGTTCCCTGGGCAGCAGACCTTTTCTCAGCCTCCAGATATTCTGCTCGTAAGTGGTGCTGTCCTTATGACCTGCTCCTTCTCCTCTGCGCAAAGAACCACAAGCGTGCATTTAGAAGTAGACTCTGGCATCTTCAGGTTACAATTTAATCAGGCCTCTTTCAATTACTTTAAAGGAAATAAAAAGGGAAGAACAAAACAAAAGAAGATCTACCTTGGAAGCCAAAATGTCTCCACGCGGCATTCTGTGCGCACGCGAGACAGAGGGTCTTTCCAACAGGAGCCCAGAATGACAGCTCCACATACCTTGGATTTTCATAAATTAGATCAGTTACATATTTCTGTCAGAGGAGAAACCTTATCTTAACGGCTACATTTCGGAATCAGTCATCGGCATGGCCTGTCTGCCCCCCTCACCAGCAAAGAGCGTTATACAATTTGTACATTTCAATTAGGTTGCCATAAAAAATGAGTAGCTCAAGGGCATTCGTTTACCACTGGTATCCAAGCATGTTTTCCTTGCTAAATGACATTTTGAAAGCCTTCATTCTGAGCATAATCACCTTAGGGCACCCGTAGAATGTGGCCCCAAATGATTCAGTTATGACTAGGAGTTGCTCTCTTACTGCAGCACCAGACTCCAGAATTTTGTATTTGGAAGACTTAATTTTTTTCTTTCAAAACCATTCCTGAAAAGATGGAAATGCAGATAGGGATTATGTTCTGTCTGCTTCTCACTATTGTTTCTTGTCTCTCTGATCTGTATTTGTGAAGTGCAGTGTTATGTCCTAGACAAATGATCCTCAGTTTACCAACAAATGAATAATACATCAGTTGACTCAAATGAGAAACATTTCCCCATAGAACCATTCATAAAGAATGTGGAGCTTCCCACTGCCTCCAACACTTAAGTTATTTAATAATTTCACAATGAAATTCACTGTATTAATAGTTTCATTTCTCTGGAAAAGGACCTGATGTTTCAATAATTTGGGGTGTACTGTCTATGACCTGTGGCTACCCCTCCTCCCTGCCAGGGCTGGAGGCTCTCCCCTGCTCCTGAGACAGCTTCCTATGGAGCCTGGAGTATAGGAGTGTGTCAGTTATTCTTTGCTCTGTAACATACCACTCCAGAACTAATGATTGAGAACAAAAATCATCTACTGGCCCACAGTTCTATATGTTAGTGACTTGGGCAGAACTGAGGTGGTAGATTCTTCTGCTGTTGTCTCCTGTCACATGCAGGGACAATTGACTGGTAGCTTGATGGAGTTGGGTGATCCATGTTGTCCCATCACATGGCTGGAGGCTGGCTTTAGCTGTGTCTAGGTCCCTCTCTCCAAGTGGCCTCTCATCCTGCAGGAGGCTGCCTTGGCTCCAGGCCTCAGAGTTCTGAGAGGGTAACTCAGGAAGCTAAAAGACTTTTGCTGTCCTAGGTCCCCAACTTGGAGGACATTGTTTCTGTTTCATGTTTTGATCACAAAAGGCACAGTCAAGTCCAGATTCAGGGGCTTTTCCTGGTGAGGAGTAACAAAGTTAAACCGCAGAGAGGCACACAGGGATGAGAGGAATTACTGTAACTGAGTCTGGAAAGAGTCTTCTCCAGGGGGGGCTGGTGTGGAGGGGTGAGGTTTGAGAGTGGGAAAGAGACGCAGAAAATAACCAATAACTTTGGAGCCCAGTGGACCAGGGTTCCTATCTCACTTTCCTGCTTCCTTGGAATGTGACCGGAGAGAAATTAGTTACCTATCCATGTTTTAATTTTCTATCTCTTGGGCCTGGGGATATAGCTCAGTTGAATAAGCACTTGCCTGGCAAGTGCAAGGTCCTGAGTTCGATCCCTGGTACCACAAAAAAAAAAAAAAAAAGAATAATTTTCTATCTCTTAAAGATAATTCCTATTACGATTGTTGTGATAACTAGAAATAATATTTATAAACCCACCTAGCAAAGTGTCAGTTCCATGGGAGCTGTCGGTAAACAATTAAATCAATGCTTTTAGTAGCCCCCTCACCTCATGAAGGTAGCAGGAGGGATTCAGGCTTTGGTCATCTCAACCCATATGCTTCTCAAACCACAGAGAACTTTCTGACTCTCCCTCCTCATCTCTCTCATCTTGATTTGCAGCTTTCCTGATATCCTTTTTTCCCTAGACTAAGGGACTTCCGATTGCCTAAGTTAGAGGCACGAGAGGCATGCACTCCACCCTCTCACCCCATGTCTACCTGTGAGTGCCTGCTCTCCCCCATTAATAAATGCCTGTTACACACCCAAGCTGTGCCAGGACTCAGGCCAGGCTTGGGATTAACAAGTAAGAGAGCCTGGCGTGGTTTCTGCCCCTTGGGAATTGTACTCCATTGATAGTATGAGAATCTCTAAGTTCTGTGGGGGAAACAAGATGTGAGGAAAAGCTGGGGCCCTGGGGAAGCGAATTTTGCCTGTACTTCACCTCGTAGTCCCGTGGCTGAGTCTGGGGTGCCACTGTGCCCAGCCTAGACACCTATGGCCTAGCAACAAGAGTTCATCCTCTGCCTTGTTTCCAGAGATTTCTTTTTTGGTGGAAATATTCTTCTTTAATTTCCTCGTGGAAACATCTCTATGGCCCATGGGATTAAAATCCAGGCCCCTCAAGGTGGCATAACAGGCCCTTCACTCCTGGTCTTGGCCGCAGTCATCTCCCCACCTAGGCTCTTTGTGTCCTTCCACGTCCCCATAGGTCTTAGGGTCGGTTGTACCCTTGCAGGAATCTGTGTCTTTACTACAGAGAAGGGCCTCACTGAGAAGAACCTCTCTTTCATGCCTACCTTTCTACCACACACACAGAGTTTCCATTTACCTTTGTACTTAAGAGCTTTAGAACATGTAAGTGCTCAACAAATATATGCTGAATGAGTGCTCACTGTGACGACACTGAGAGGCAGGAGGTAATGCAATTCGGGTCAAGAGCAGCTGAGTGGGTTTAGTGTCCATCAGGCAGTACTGTGGAGAAGAGGAGGTGCACTGTGCCCTAGGCTGAGGCCTAGAGATGGAATGACAGGAGGTATCCTTGGAAAAGCAGCGGTAGAGACCGAACGGGAATCCCTGTAACCAGATCACCCAGAAAGCAGAGCTGCAATGGAGAAGTGTGTTCTGAGACTGAAGGGATGTGAAAAACAACAGTTCGGAAGTGACTGAAGTTATTTTTATTGTACTATAAACAGTAATGTATTACTTCTAACTTACAATGATAAATAGGACTTACAAGCTCCAAGAACAGAGAAACAGATACAGGTGCGCTAAACATACACTGAAGAAAGGTTTTCTTGTTTAGTTTTGTCTTGTTTTTTTGTGTTTGTTTCTTTTTGTTATGCTGGGAATTGAACCCAGAGCCTTCAACCTGAGCTACATTCTTTTCCCTTTTTATTTTTTTCATTTTGAGACAGGGTCTCACTAAGTCTCTAAATGGCCCAGGCTGGGCTCCAGCTTCCAACGCTCCTGCTGGAAGAAAAAGTATTTGTAAAAATGTCATAAATAGCACTAACTATAAAGCTATTATTTTTGTTTACATAAAATGTCATACATATTGTAGATATATATTCAGAATGAAATTACCTAGAAAACATGCCTGAGGCAGAACTAGATCTACTGGATCATAAACCAAAGATTTTGTGATAGTTTAACATTAATGCAAAGTTCAGCAATAAAAGAGCTAGAACTAATAAGCAAATTTGCATTATACATAATCGCCATGTAAACATAAGCTATATTTCCAGACTAGCAACAAATAACCTGAAAAGAAAACTAAAAAATCCCACTTACAAGAGCTTCAAAAAGAATGAAATAACAGCAATAAACGTAACCCACAAGGCAAAAGCCTTGTGCAATGAGGCGTACAAAAAGTTGCTGAAGAAATGAAGGAAGATACAACTAAATGGAAAACTATGGCCCATCATATATTAAAAGGTTCACTATTTTTCAAATGTTCATGCTACCCAAAGCTATCTAGAGATTCAGTACAATCCCCAAGTCCAAATGGCCATTTTTGCAGAAATAGGGGACAAAAGTGCTAAAATCAGTATGGAATCTTAGGAGACCCTAAATACCCCCCCAAAAAATCTTAAAACCCAAAATGTTGAAAAAGGCAAAGCTAGATACCTCACACTTGCTGATGTCAAATATATTATGAAGTGGCAGTAACCAAGACAGTATTAAAAAATCATAGAATAAAAAATAGTGATCACAAAATACAGTGAATGTTTAAATTAAAAATTTACTATAGTAAAAACACATTGCCATTAAACTTTCTCAAAATATCTCCTCTTGCTTAGAACAAACTTATCCCATTGCTATTAGCAATGTGTCTCTTACTATAATAAAGTTTTTAAAAATTTAAACATTCACTATAACTTTTAATTATCCCAATAAACCAATGGAACAGAATAGAGAATTCAGAAATAAACACTTGTATATGGTAGAGGAACTCTGGGAAGAGCACCAACATTATACAATGGGAAAATGATACTCCCTTCAAGAAATGGTGTTAGAAAAATTGTAACATACAAGCCAGGTATGGTGGTGCATGCCAGTAATCCCAGCACTCCAGAGGCTGAGACAAGAGGATAGTTGCAAATTTGAGACCGGCCTGGGATACGAAGTGAGCTCAAGGCCGGCCTGAACTGTATAGAGAGACCTTGTCTCAAAAAGACAAACAAAATAATTTAACCTCTGTACAGCAAAAAAAAATAATAACCAAGATGAAAATACAACAATGGAATGGGAACAAATATCTGCAAACTATAAACCTGCTGGAGGATTAACATTCAGAATATATTAAAAACTACAGCTCACCAACTTTACTCAAGTGAGTAACTTTTTTTATTTTTATTTTTATTTTTTTTAAATTTTATTTTAAAGACAAAAGAATGGAGACATATGAACCAGAAAAGCCATAAACAATACAGAAAATACAAAGTTATACAGAATATAGTAGGGAATTAGAACTGGATGTTGTATTACATAGTTATCTTCACATTAGTTAACACAAAAACATTAAAGGAAATACCAAATTATAGATAAGAT